>JASXSY010001899.1:0-142428 GCA_034509805.1 Sipha maydis | reverse complement strand
TATTTAAGTTCTCACTATGTATATTGAAGTATATCACGGAACTTGTACAACAATTGTAAAATAAAATAAAATGTAAGAACCATAATTCATATAGTTTTGTTAGTAACATTGTGACGATCATTTGTGCACTTCCAATAGCGGAAAAGACGGCCAATTTGTTTTAAGGTCATTGTGTGTCCAAGACCTTGACTTCGTGGGGTGACTGAGCTGGTCACCAGCTAGCGTAGTGTGGTTTTTATTGTCTATTCTTTTTCGTATTTTTTCCTCCTTCAACATACAAATGTACCGTATCTCCTCAAGGATTTCTCTTGTCTGGGCGAATTTTCAAAAATCGCATGGCTCGTAAATAATATATCGTTGAAAAAAATACGAAGGTACCGATTTGTAGTTTTGCTGCAATCGTCATATAATTATTATCAAATTTTCGGCCATGTTTTTGATGAATTAAATCGAAGCCCGAGAAGTTCAATAAACCTTTCGTACACGAGAGTGGTTGTATATATATATATATATGCGTGCATGTGTTTGTGTGTGTCTGCGTGCCCGTAGTCGCAAAAAAACTGTGCGAAACTGTTCCAGTCACGGTTCAATTCGCGCAGAGGTCGTTGATTCCTCAGCATATTTAAGAATCGCAATAGGAAAAACGAAGACTTCACATAAATATAGTTTTATTCTCGCAAATTGTAGTTTTTTTCTTATGCCTAGAAAATTAAGTTTTGTTGAAAATTACATTTCTGTATTGACCATTAAATTTTACAGATTATACAAATAGTTTTTGTCTTGTTTTTTAATTTTTCTTTGTCTTGTAATAATTATATTATCGCTTGCTTAAAATTAAAATGTCTTGGAAGGTAATTAAACACAATTCTAGATTTAGTCGATGTTTTTATGCGGTTCTTATCTAGGTGTATTGTAAGTATTATTAATATATTTTCTCGTTTTTCTAAACCCAAATGTGTAATTCGTCTAATTCGCTCGTTTTGAAATGGAATAATTTTCTTTTAAATTCGAATCCACATGTTGTTTATACATTATAAACATTATGATTCATTTCCTCAACATTTACACTATAATAATTTTGCTTATTTATTCAAAATATTTAAATTATTGTCATTAAGTTTTATGTGGAATTTTCAACAATTACAAAGTTTAATTTGATTTTGAAACATTGAGCAATCGTATTATTCAAATTAATTGTATGTTTATTAATTATATAAATGCACTAATTTATATAAAATAAATACCTGTATTTTAGTGTTGTGACTTTGTTTGGTTTGCGTAATAATGTTTAACATAATACACAATAATATAAAACGATAAAACCGGTCAGACATTAACGTTTATAATATGGCCACAAAATCGATTAGCGGTTAGACTGTCGTCTGTGGTTACTTCGTTTCGTGATAATATTATAATTACTTTGGGGTTTTATGAGGTTTATCTTATGGAATTTTGTTGTGCTTTTCTTATGTTTGAATTAACCGCTACGAGTTACGACTTATGTATACGATATTTATATTTTTAAGTATCAAATTATTTTCTAATTACGTTTTGATAATTATTGTCGCCGCCGTAAGGGTGGATATAACATACGAATTTATTTCGACAAATTATTATAAAAGTTCCTAATTGACTTTTTAATTTAATGTTGCGTCTTTTATACAATTTTCTCGTGCTAGAAAACTTATTTTCTCTTGGCATAATGATACTTCACGAATAAAAAAATGTACTATATGATTTAATAAGTATTGCATGTTGATGTCCGTTAGATGATTTCTCAGAACACATTTATCCGGGAAAAGTACTTTTGTGATAAATAAATAATAAATAAACAACAATGAACTTTATAAATATCTTGAAAGCCTTTAAAATTACAACAGTAAAGTTAATAATTTAAAATGCAAATAAACGTGTGGTTTAGAATTTTATTTGCAGATATACCGACTTTACGGTTGGTTTTTTCGTTTGTAAATGTGAACCCTGAATTCACAGTTCCCCGGAGTATTATTATAAAACTCATTGAATATTAAAGGTAACTTTTATACTAACACATGTTAACATTTATACAAACAATTTGCAAGAAATACATTTCGCCGAAAAAGATTTCAGATGTTTTCACGTGTTCAATATATTTATATATTACGTATAAGAATAGCTAAAGAGAAAGGAATAATAAGATTAAAAAGTATCGAATGTACTCATATTATATCAAACGTTATAATGTACATTCAATTATTATTTTTTTTTTTAAATACCAAAAAGAATAAAAGTATCACATGTGTACGGAAACATTTGAATGCGCGTTTACAGATGGAGTACGGGGAGAAAGGCAATATTAGTTGCGCCACGTTTTATAATACTGAAAAAAAAAAATATTAAAACCCAAGCCACTTGTTTTGTCGTTGCATATTTTTACTGTGAAATTCAGCGTTGACAATGTTCAATCGATTCATTCAATATATACATTATACCACGAACAAATCTGATTAAGCGCCTTTGACAACTATTAGCTTTTGAGTGACATAGCACCGTTAAAGTCCAACAAAGAGCTAACTCATGTATATAAGCCCATCGTTGACATTTAATGCTTAAAATGCGAGGTAAAACTGAATGTTGACGAACACGCGTCTGTTTTATTTATTATCGTTTATGGATAAATGCTAACGTATTGCCGATGAAAATATTATTGTCCCTGTCTAGACGCATTTTTCAAATAATTTGAATTTTGTACATTATTACAATCATATGTCAGTCGACTAAAATAATTTTATTTACTATCAATGGAAAAAAATAAAATGTTACCAATATCACGTATCGGACACAGAGAGTAAATGTATTATAATTAATTTTCACTTGCGTTATCTTTTAGAACGTGACAACCGACGGGTTATTTGAATCGTCTACACGGAGTGTTTTATCGGTTATTTTACTTCTCGCTCTCTCTTCGTATATATATAATGTGTTCGATATCCAAGCCGACGTTAAAAGGATTTAGGTATGACTTCAATAGCATTACATGCTTATAATATACTGATCAATATTTTTTTTTCTGCTCAAAAGTTGACAATTAACTGCACACGCGGATTGATTGGGTTTTCGTTTATCGCACTGAGTGCGCGCGCGTTCGGTTATCCGGTGTTCTTCGTGTGCTAATGCTCCCCTCTCGCAAGTGGACTGACCGTCGAACAAGTCAATCGTGATCGAGCGTACGGCAATAAAAATATGTGTATTTGAAGCCTAACGAGAGTCGAAATGAGTTCGAAAAAAAAATGAAAAACGATATATTAATTCCAATACAAGTATTCAGTTTATGATGAATTTATACTGTATTGTGTGTGTGTGTGTGTGTGTGTGTGTGTGTGTGTGTGTGTGTGAGTATGTGTGTAATATAGAGAGAGGGAGTGTAATAGAAAGGCATAGCTACTGCACAACGAGAACTTTAGAAACGTGACAACGACTAACAGTCCGCGCCGAACGTATACGAAAAATCCGTCGTCGTGTGTACAATATGAAATTCCCGTCGTTTATTGTAATTTCGTTTTACGACTCGGCTGTATACAAACGTTCATCGTTGTGAACGGTTGAAAGACCAGCTGTTGATAAAATCGACTCACATCAGTAAAAGTCTATATCGGTTTCGACAGTTTACATTATTACATAGGATGGTAGTATAATATAAAGCAATTTTCCGGACAATTTTCCGTCTTTTCGATTTTGATGTGTGCGAATATATTGAATTTCGCGAAGAAAAAAAATCCCGTTAGGTCAGTAATTCTTAGACAATACTAATGCGAACAGTATATGTTCGCGTTATTAATAACGGCTATAATTACTCATTTAAGTACCGTATCCTCAAGACAAAAAGATTTTCAGGTATTCGAATAAAATTAGATTTGGTTTATTGTGTTTTCATAATTAATATCGAACAAACAAAGATGGAGTAATATTAAACTGCTGTAATTTATCAAATAAATAAAAATAAATTTGTTTAGAAAAAAATAGTAATTATTTTGTAATTCCTTGGGAAATGGAGAGAACTCCATTATTTTTGGTTGGGACAAGCAGTAAAAAAATGAAAATTAAAAAAACTGATTGTATTTTTGAATTGTGACAAAATTATATGATAATGAAAAAGATAAGTTAAAATTATAAATAAAATTTGTTATTAATATTGGTACTTATGAGCATTTAATAACTACGGTCTTTTGAATATTGATAATAATTATTATATTAAACGTTAATTTAATATATTATGAATTCAATTTTTATTTGTTCGCGTTGTTTTTTAATGTTCAGTATATTTTTTTTCAATAAGCATGCAAAAAAATGGATTTATATCCGTAACTTTTTTTTTTTAAAAAAAAATTTACTGCAGTAAATCGCTCATGTTCACTATATTTCTGTCGCGTAACATTAGTGCACAAGTAATAAGTAAATGAACGCTAACGAATCGGAATTGCAGAATGCAGAAATGTGTTTAGTACTAAAATGGATAACATGTTTAATTTTTTTTTTTTATAGATTTCATAAGCTATCAAGATGATAAGAAAAAATACATTCGAGTATAAATATTATTATTCCAGTTGAAATGTATCAAGTTTTTGAAACCAGTTCAAAACATACACCCAATGAACGAATAATTAATTGAAAAACGTTAACACCTTTTTGAATGCCTGGAATTTTTTGTCAACTTAATTATTCTAAAATATTTTGAATTTTAATAATATATATATTTGAATTGATAAAATATATAAATATATAATTTTCCATCTAATAATATTATATTATCACATCACTCACGGCATAGAATTTTTATTTATATTTATATATATCAAAATTTGTATCTAGCTGTTATGTACTGCGAAAAAATTTATAATCCATTTTAGTTGAGAGGTTTTTATTTGTTATTAAATTTTTTCATCAATCCTAAGACATAAATTCACTATTAATGTTTTATTTCTTATAATCAAAACGATTTATATAAAATAGTATATAGTTTACAATAATAAATATTTTTTTGACTATAGGGAATTGCGTAATTAGATACACGAGGATAACCAGATTTGAAAGGGGGAAAAAGTGGAAAATAGCCGTTTGTTATTTAGTCTCGTATTACCAGTGACCTCACGTTAAAGTTATAATTTTATTATTTCGTAAAATATTTCTTTTAAGATTTTATAATTTTGTACTTTTTGTTTTATTTTTAATAACAAAATTATTAATTAAAATCGTGCTAGGGTGGTAAAAAAATTTAAATGTCTTGTACATGATTCTACAATATTTCATGACCTTAGAAAAATTAATTATCTCAGACAGTTTGATATTCATTTAAATTTATTACTTACAGTTTTATAATACTATTTAATTTATTATTTTCATTGTATTTCTGTACACAGTTATTTTGTTTGTACTTACTTAATTGAGGTTTGTTTATAAATACGTATATTATTTATAAAACATGTATAACTACATTAAGAAATATCCTTAAAAAAATGATTAGATCATAACTCTTTAGTAATAGATAATTTTAAGCTATATATAAATAACTGAATTGTAATAAATAATAAATTATAACTGCGATGTATTTAATAATAATGTCTTTGAAAAAAATATTAAATGTAGGTATAATCCAAGTATAATAATAATATGTAAAAATGTTGAGGTAGTTTAAATAGTAGTGAATAAACCCTTCCCAATACGTAGGTACTTTTGTATTGATTTAAATTATATTTTACAAGACTATTATGTTAAAAGGTCTTTATGAGAATTATTGAAATAACAAAACACCTACTGTTGTTTCAGCTGACAGTTGAAATTTTTAGTAACGTTATTAGACGTTTGAGTTAAAATAAGTTGGTAACGTATTTGGTCCGAATTTACTTGTTATTATTTTTTTAAAGTCTTGTCGTTTTGTTTAAGACTACGATTGCTGCGGAATGTTTCATTTTAGGTAGAATGAGGCATTATAACTACATAACAACAAAACATTTTTTCTAAGTAACCAATTTAAATGTGCTTATTTTTTTGTGTACCACATTTGTAAAATTGTGTTTATAATAATTGCATAGAAATTTTTATGATACTTTTGCTTCGTATACGTATATATCTGTACATAATGTTTAATTACAATTTACAATACTTCGGTTCATTACAAAATTCTAGGATATTTATTAATAAATAGTAGACATTCGTGTACCTAGATTGTATAGGTATGTTGTCATGCAGGAAAATAAATTAATTCAATTGAATCCTTAGATTTTCAGCATCATTTTATCATTATTAAAGCGTTTGTCCGAAAATTTTTAGAAAAAATGCAAAATATTTAAATACAAAAATAACAAAAATGTCAACAAAAAACTCAACCTGGTGTATATTTTAGCGATTTATAGATTTTGAGTCCATAATTATAATACGTGTGTACATTTAACAGGCTATTCTGACACTTCACATAATATTTATGTACATCGTTTGTCAAATTTTACTGTTTTATTAATCTGGTACGTGTATAGATAGTGCTGCATAACAAAGAAGAAAAATAAAAAAAGGGGTCAGCAACAACAAGATACTTTTCATACTTCGTCAATAAAATCATTATATTTATACATACCTTCAATCCATCAATCAATAACTTTCTGATATATTATTTAATATACTCAAAATATAATTTACATAATTATTTATGTGTACTGTGTGGGTTTACACACACGTGAACATTTTAATGTACTTCGTATTCGTACACACAAGAGATATGAAAACTTCGACGAATTCTCTGATCTCCTGTTGCGTCTGTTCTTCAATTCGATTACGACATTATAGTACACTACCCCCGCGTAACATCTTCGCTACGGTCGACGTTGCTGTTACCACTCCGCACTCTTGCTACTACATCCACTACCGTCCTCTGTCGCACTCACGCGTCGCGCCCACTCGTACTCCCGTACGCCCCCACTGACTACCCTTGCGATAAACACTTTCCGGGAACGCTATGATGATGTCTTGTGAGTGTGTGTACGTATGTGTGTGTGTGTATGTGTGTGTGTGAGTATACAAATGCGTCATCATACTCTGACGTCATCCTTGTGGTGTTGGAGCAGCCCACAGGGAAGTGTCCAATAAATTCATCGGACAACAATTCTCTGCCCTGCTCATGCACACTGTTTATATATGTATAAAAATATACAATATATACAATATAAATAAATATTGCCAGGGTCAGCGACAAGAACTATTATTATCGCTCAATTCACTCCTTTAAGTAGCTTTTTTGTTTTGGTTCACCGACGGTTTTTATTTATCATTAATGATTTTCCCCGAAAAATAACTCCGATAAATAAATTGTATTATTGTACAAATCAACTGGAGTTATGTTTAAACAAATATTATAACTATGAATATATAGGTAGTTAGATCAAAACCTATTATTTTTAACCCTCCCCTTGATTTTGATAGAAATATGTATTATGATTTTCACTCTCAATTAAACAGCTATGTTGAATTTTAACGTATTTGAATTCGTTTTAAAAAACATTTAGACAAATCACCGCTACAGAATTGTGGAGTTCAAACTCGTATCGTTACAACATGATTAAAAGGTCCATCATGACGTATGTGTGTGTGTTGTTTAACCATCATTCGGTAACAATAGCGGAATCGCGCCAAGTTGATTATTTCTCGTTGCAGGCTAAATACAAAATAATACTTAATCGACTACCGTTTTATTCATTTACCGTACAGATGGATTTATCACATCCTTCGTTCTAATACGATTTCTACTTCGTATATTTCAACCATGTCTGTTTATCTACGCTTTTGGTTACTGTTTGATATGATTTGCATAAAAATATTTTTTTAACGATACATTTAAATAATTCTCCCATACTTAAAGCCTGGAGCAGTTGAAACCTGTCACTGAGGGTTTGGTACGAACGAGAAACTTACTTATTTTATTAGACATTAATGTAGGTTATAACTGTGTAGTGTAATATTTATATGACTGTCAAAAAATTGTCGAACTTGTATTCCATTTTATATAAGGAAATTCGATATGTGTAATTCGTTTATATCAACATTTGTTATTGTTTTCACAGGATCAATAACTGTTATTACATTAAGTAAAGTGATGTATCACAATCAATATCGCTTTATGATGTCAATTTGAACCAAATACAATGAAAATAGTATGTCATATGAAAATGTTTTCTAGTATTAATTTTAAGTTTGGAATCAATAAACATAAATTGAAAGTGATAGGATTATTATTTCATGACATATAATGAATCGATAATTTATCAAAATTATTTTTATTTTATTTTTTTATTAGTCTTCAATTTTTATATAATTATTATAGATTTTAGATGAAAATAACATTCATTAATAAGAAAATTAAAATTATTTATTTCATTAATAAGAATAAATGAAATATTATAATTAGAAGTGCAAACATGTTATAGGGATAAGTCAAGTATTAATGAAGAAAGCTAAAGGTGGTAAAATTACAGATTTTGAATATTGAAGAATTTAGATATTACACGACCTAATTAGAAATCGACTAAGTTGTACATAGTATACACTTATTATTATACCCAACATTTTTAATTCAAACTTTAATTTACTTGGTAAATAATTCCAAATGTTATAAAGTACGAATTGTAGTAATAAAATATGTAGAATTATATATATATGTATAGAATATAAAGGGTATTACTTGTTATATTATAATATGAAAGTTGTGTATTCTTATTAGCAAATTATAAAACTACTTTTTCGTTGGAAAAGCAAGAGACGACTCAATAAATTTACGAAGTAAGCAACATAATAAAAACCAAGGGAAAATGATTACGAAATATTAATATTCACGATTCAAGGGCGAATCCCCTTTAAAAAAAATTACTTCTCCATTTTAATAATTTGCATTTAATTATTTTTAATGCGTGGTTTAATGTCGTTTTTGTTATTTTATTGCCTTTTATTTAATACTTTACGGTATCATACTCGCAACATTTGTCACTTAAAACAAAATGCACTAGTACTTATGTTTTTTTTTACATTTTTATATAATTTAATATCGTTGGGTTTTAATTTGATATTTGAGTATTTGAGTATTAAAATAATTTTTTTTCTGTTGTAAAATGGTAGTTCTGTTATTGATTATAGACATAATATATTAAACGATAATAAAAACCAATGACTCTTCGTTGGATTTGAACACCCCTTCTGTCCAAGAAACCACATATTGCCGATTAAACTATAAGTGAGCTATAAAATTGAAAACTAAGTACGGATTCTTTTATGGTTTTTATCCTTACATATATATATATATGTGTGTGTGTGTATGTGTGTGTGTGTGTGTGTGTGTGTGTGTGTGTTTGTGTGTGTGTGTGTGTGTGTGTGTGTCATTTGGTATTTATGCGGGTGGTCGTTATCGACATGCTCTTCCGGTTCATTATAACCGCGCTCGTCGTTTATATGATAATGGTTTAATAATGTTTTCTTTTGGGATGAAAATCGCATATCCTAAAATTACACTACAGAACTATTTGATCGTATCCGTCATATAATTCGTAATCATTTAGAAATCATAATACGCGATGAGAGAATCTACGGAAACAAGAAAAATCGTAATTGATTTTTACGATCGTATGTGAATTATAATACTTAGATATGTGTACATAATGTTTGTATTCTTATCTTATAGTCATTAACATGTTTGATGGAATTATGTAGTACCTGTTTAAAGGGTGCAAACATTTATATTTGAGTATATAATATTTTATTTGGAAAAATTATTTTTGTGCTTTTATCTTATCTTGTTTTTATGTTTATAATATTATTTAAGAACACAATTATATCACTCGTATACTAAAATAGTTTGGTACTAATAAAAAAAAAAAATGTATTTATTAGAAAAGATAAGACATCCAAATATAAAATTTGTTTTTAACATTAAGCAATTTTGATAATATATGCACAAGTCATGATGACGTATGTGGTGAGATTACTCCATGACACCACTTCAGTAATTTTTTTTTTTTAAAGCAAATCACTTGATCAATTTCGTTTAAAGCGAAGAGTTTCATTATTGGGTGAGGTATGAGAGATAAGATTAGCGATGTATTAGGATGGCTAAAGATATTTATGTGAAATTTTTCGTAGTGGCTGAATACTAGAATGAGGAGGGTTGGAATTTTTAAATCTTTGTGAAGTGCGAAGTTATTGACGTACTAAGGATAATTTTTTAGAAGTCAGAGGTTGATAGAATAGAAAGCTTGGGGTTTGTTTAAATTTGATATTGTTGTTATTCCCCCATAGTTAAATACCATAAACCATTGAAAGTCGAATTATTTGTTTATTTATGAAAATTTTATTTTTTGAAGAAGAAGATTAGAACGATTATAATTGTCTACATTTATAAAGTTTTAGGATAAGGGAAGATCTTTTGTTTTTTATATGTGTTGCCCAAGTTAGTCATTTGTCTTGGTGTAATCCACGTAGTTATATGTTTTAATTATTTTAATATTTATTTTTATTGGTTGGTTGTTTTTTTTTGACCGAGAGTAAAAATTATGCGTGTTAATTAATTTTTATTTATTTGTATTCTTTAATTGTAAAACTATAATGAAATTTACCAAATTTACCACCTAAAATGTTCCTAATTATTATTTTTTAATGTAATGCAATAAAGTTTATAATTTTTACAAATCCCATGAAACCTATTTGTCTTAAATCCTTTTTTCTTTTTTTTTTTACATTGTTTAACCACGAAAAGAAAATATTAAATAATATATTTATATGTATTTAAATAATATTATTAGTATCCATTTAATTTTGACGTAATGCAATAAACCATTTTCGAATTAATTGCTTGGATACTATTGTCTTTGTAGGACACAGTTGGATAATATAATACGCGTGAAAAACTTCGTATTTTAAAAAGTAAGTACTTAAACCATTAAAACTTTGACACATGATAAGTTCGTGTTGAGTTAGTAATTTGTTTCAGCTATAAACTTTTATTAACGATATTGTTTCTATACCAAAATTGGACGCGATTTACGTTCGTTGTACCCATCGCCAACCAGAGTGTCTATCTGGAGAATGGATTTGTGCTCGACACGTTAAAGAGAAAGCTTAAAAAACTGCAAGATTTGTGACCCGTAAGGTCTGACAACTAGGTCAACTGATATTATTCTTCCTTGTGCTTTTGTACGGTTCATTTTCCGAAATTTTAAATGAGTATTTATTTTTATTTTTATTTACTTTTTTTTGTATTCCACATCGTTCATTCCACTTGACTGGTGATGATCAAATTCGTTCTGTGATTTCAATACATCGAACAAACACTATGCGAATCAGTACATTGAACCAAACTCTTAAAATATTTCGCTATCAACCTTGCACGACCAGTAACCATGATTTTTTTTTTGCGTTTGTATAAGTACTTATCCCTTGTATATATTTTTAATCAATTCATGTAATGTAATATATACTAGTAATTGTATTGTATGTTGACAAATTATTGAATATCCACAAATTTATTCTGATTATATTTTTAATATTGTAACTACATTTACGTTAGGTACTTTGTCTTGGTATCTTATATTCGCCGTTATTGTATGTATATAATAGTAGTATTATAAAGTAATACTCACTCTTATTTTAAATATTTTTAGTATCAATCCTAAGTGACGGCTTCAGTTTCTTAGTTAAACCTCCGTGAATTCACCCGTTTCATTCGGAATAATATACTTATACTTATTATATTATACTTATATAATATAATATACGCACAACCTACAAAAATTGATAATCATGCGCTTAATTTAGATTAGACGAAGTTAACCTTTTACATTTATTTAACATTAATATTATCATTGCAGTATGGCTACGTACGCGTACCAGAAATGACATTAAGTATTTATTAAAAGATTCGAAAAATAAGTTTTGTATGAAAGTTTGATGGTAGATATCTTTGTACATTAGTTTTACAAATTATGCATAATTAAAAAAAAATACAAAAATAAAAAATTTTTCCACTTATTTGAATGATATCAAAAATGACTAATTTTTATTTTTTACGTAAAAGTATATTTATGTATGTACCAATGTATAAAATATCTGCTGGAATACGTAAAAAATTAAAGCGCTACAAGAAAATATTTGAAAATATTTAATTAATAATTTTTAAACATTTTAATCAAGGTGTAAAAACCATATCTTTAAACCTTTTAAATTGCAGCCATTTTGTACTAGTATAAAATATCAATCTTATTAATGAAACAAAAATTGAACTCTATTAACGTTTTAAATTTTAATAATCAATTACTATACCTTATTAATTTCCAATATTTAAAATATTTTAATAATTTAAATGTAGCGATAGTTTAACTGATTATGATATTTGTTTGCATGTATCATATCTTTATAATTTATTTAACTTATTTAGTTACAAAAGCATGAACGTTAGATGTTAAGAATTATCATTAAAACACTGTTTTAAAAGTTAAATAGTAAATCTAGAAGGTCGTGACTGGAGGTTTAAATAATTTGTTAAAATGTTTTGACATAATTTTTTCAATCTTTTTTTAGTAACACTTATTGTACTAATAATTTTAAATCGGAAATACCCTCCCAACCCGTACCCTATATGATGTGCTACTTTGAAGTTAATTGTTATAAATCGAAACAAAATACCATAATTTAATAACCATTTTGTTATTTAATTAAAAATAAAAAATAAAAAGCTATTCATTTTAAGCATTTTTCTAATTTCATTTTAATAATTGAATGTTTGTTTTCTCTTGTCGAAGTGATTTTAATGGTGATTTTTTATTACAATAATTATGTTTATTTGACGAATTCTTATGTGAGCATTTACATAATTATTATTAATAATAAATTATTAATTTAAAACTAATATTTGTAATATTTTTAGATCATTTTTTAAGGACATTTTTTGCTATTTTTATGTCATATTTGCATTTTTTTTTAGGTAATTTTTTATTGTTTATAAGGTCATCAACTTCCGAGCCCTAATAATAATATTAGCATTTAAATAATTATTATTTCTAATAAATACACGGCGAGAAAAATATTTATAATAATAATTTTAAATCTTCTGTTTTTCTACTAAAATATTTTAATTTTTATATTAAAAAGATCAACAATGATTTAAAATAAATTAAAACTGAAATAAGTGCCAAATTAAATTACATAGAATAAGGCCCTTTCTAAATATGCTATACTAAAGCTTAAATAATAATTAAAAAGTTGCATTGTTTACCCTTTCATATGTACACACACAAACACGCACTCACAAATAACAATATCTCTAACATACAATTATACAAAGAGAAGATAAAAACATACTTCTTAAATTAAATTAAAATCATGTTTATTTGTTTTAGTTTCTACGTATTTTTTTTAAGTACACATTTATCAATTTGAATAGTTACGCTTATGTAATAATAATATTGAAATAATTTATCTCATCGGGTGTAACGAACGTTTAATTTATCGATGAATTTTAATAATACCTAATTGTATGGATAAGGCACTAAAGGTGATTTTGAAATTATTGATTATCACAACTTACAACTTATTCTGTTTAATTAACAAAAGTGATATTTTAGAACGATTTATATTATTAAACACTTACTAAACATTTACTTTAGATAATTAAAAATTAAAATAGATTATTTTATTTTAAAATTTATTAAAGGCCACATTATTGTCATTAAAAACCAACGAATAACAACTAGTCCTGAGAATTTTCTAATATTATATTATATAATAGACAACAGTCCTATTTTAATGTTTTTCGCTTATTGTTAAACTAACGTATTCCGTAAAATGTATTATTTATAACAATTTATTTATGTATAATACACTAAGTAATTAAATAAAACCGAGAAATGGCTATTTTCTTGCTTATATGAAATTTCTTCTGAAAAATTGTTTATTTAAAAATCAATAGGTTTTAATATCGTTCCATAAAAAGTTTTGATGGAATAGAAGTGAAATATGATGTATTCTCGTAAACTTTTGAAGGTTTCCCGATTTTAAATAAATCCAAAAAACTTGACTTATTAGAATATTTAATACCTAAAGTTCTGAAGATTTTTACGACCTATTAAAATTTTTTTTGTTTCTTTCTTTAATTTTTTTTAGAATGGCGTGAATTACTGAACTTCTGGTTTATTTTAAAATTCTAATATAACTGAATTTTTGGGAGTATGTATAATGACTGTTATTGCAGCTCAGTTGAGTGAAAGTCTCGATTAGTCTCGATGAAAGTGGAGTCCGTCCTTTCCCTCGTTATATACACAGTATTCCGTACCTGTATTCGATTTCCCGACTGCAATAATATATTTTGTATTAAAAATATATTCTTAATTATTAAAATTTGTTTCAACTTCAAATTTTTTAGAATAATAATTATTAGTGTGACACTTGAATAGAATGAATTAACAACAATATATAAATATATTATTTTCTATTAATCTTTTTTAATTCAATTTTTCTTCTGTACTCATTTATATCCAAAATCGAAGTTCTTATTTTATATTTTAAAATCACATATAACATAACTCTTAGTCGTTTTGATTTTAGTTGTATCAACTTTTAATTTAAACCTTTTAATTTTATTATTAGCTTTTAGTAGAAACTATTATAGCTCAAAAATATATATAGCTAACAAAGTTTATACGTTACAATTATATTCGTACACTTATTTTAACAAAAAAAATTAAACCAAAAATATATCAAACCTTTTAAAACAATTCTGGGACAAGAAGAATACGAGTATAGGTATGATATATGTATATATGGTAGTAAATATAATTAGTGATATTATGTTCAATATTGATGCACCATGTTGTGTTTATTTTTTAAATGTGCTCAGAAAATTAATTTTGTATATTCTACAGTTGTTTTAAATAAAAAAGAATATACTTATCATTTATACAAGCCAGTGGCTGCGTGTATTTTATGAAGCTCTATGCTTTAAAATGTGAGTTGGATAATATGAAAATATTAATATCCTAAAAAAAATTGATACACATAATATTTGTAATTATTGATAAATAAATTCTAAATGCTAGTATTTAGAAAAATGTTAAGAATAGTATTAAAAGTTACAATGATATATGTTTGAAAACGTGTTTATTGTATAATAATAATTATATCTACATATTAATATACGAATAATGTTTTTAAATTCGGTTCGATGTTTTTAGAGCTATTTTAAATTACGAATTAAATACTCATGGGGCCACGATGAAAGTTACATGAATATTTTTTATTTAGACAACATTTATTTGTCATTTTTTTACACGATATATATGTTGATTAAAAAAAAAATATCCTTTTGCTCTTCATTTAATGTTAACGGATAAAACAACATTTTGAATACTAAACGTTCTGTGTAAATTATTACTGAACCTATTTTATGTATTAGCTACCTTTGTAGATATTATAGTATTTAACATGATTTTATCAGATTTCCCATAACACCTACTTTCATTGCGAATACAAATTGAAATAATTTGCATTGATATTACAATATCACATACGCTTACGGGTGTGTGTATGAATGTGTATCATTAATATAAGATTTTAATAGTGTTAAATAGTGATGGGAATAATCTGAATTTTCCGAAAATCGAAAATTCGGATTTCGGATTTTGAAAAATTGAATGAATAGTTATGGTAACTACACATATTTTGTAATAAATTGATATTTTAATTAAAATACAAAATTCTATAGTGTTTTAAATCAAAAACTCGGATATTTAAATTGAAATCCTTAATCTAAAATCTGGATTTATCGAATTTTTGGAGAATTCTGATTTAATTACTATCACTTGTAGCATACAAATACGATTAAAAATATCGAAAAAAAATATGTGTAAAAGGATTTTTAATCAAATACTGCTCTGTCCCAACACATAAATTAACACTCCAAAAATGTCAGTATTTTATACTATTTTTGAACTATGCAGTATAATTATATATGTACTTGTATTGTAACTATATTTAGAACTTATACATGAAATATAATTACTCTGAACGGAGTGAACTGTCTTGATATACAGTTATAAATATTTTAAGACTAATCGCAGGGTATTTAAAATCGCAACGTGACTACAGTATTAAACAAGTACGTTTACACATTACAGTGGTTCATCCAAATCAAGTATGTGTATTATAATAAATGCACTCGATTTGGAAGACAAAACTTAAAAACTTAAACTAATCGCATAGACTATAGATCTTCCAGATATTATATTAACTGCTGCATGGAGGAATTCAATAAATAGTGTTTGATCTCAATTACTTATAAGTAATGATGTACGTGATGCGTGTACGCACGCATAATAATTAGGTACTATAATTACCGTCGAACAGACAATATCTGTTATGTATGGTTTAGACAAGAGGTCGCCAACCTTTTCAAAAAAGTGAGTTACATTCGAAATGTTAAGTCTCTAGTATTTGACATACAGTAGATACTAGGAGGAGATTAGTTTGATGAGCAAAAAAAAATGATTTATATTATATATTTATTTATTATTTTTCTTAATAATAATAATAATAATAATAATAATGATAATAACAATAAATAACAATAATCTTATATTCTAATTGTAAACAAGGAAAGTAGAAAAAAAATTTAAGTTTAATAATGTGATACCTGGCATTGATTTTGCAGAAAACCAATTCCAAAACTTTTTATTTCGATCGGCTTATATTCCTAGAAAAATCGACTTATCGCTCGCAATCGTCTGGTAGATGGATCCCTGGCGTGGATGGATGACGGGTCGATGTTTAGTCAAATCTTTTGGCGAATAATTTGTGCGGGTGCTTACTGACGAGTAAATGGATTAGAGTGATTGTTGCGGCTTAGCTTTAATGCTGAAGTGGCTGGCACCCGGCCACCACGAGAATAAGGTTTCTCATCGGTGTGAGATGATAACAATTGATGTTGAAAATCATGTCTGAATATTTTGTAAAAGTTACTCGGAGTCGCCCATATGTGTGCTGTCGTATGTGGCTAATAATTAGACGAATCAAATGAATCGCGGGCGAAGAAAATGGCAATTGCGCACTTTTGGAACGTTTTTCCAACACGATTTTATTAATTGCCGATGTCTCGGAGACTTTATATAATATTTTCGATTAATTTATGCGTGTGTGGTCTACTCGTCCTACAAGCCTATCCTCGCCTTTCACTACATATGTACTAATTTGTACGGATCCATTTGCCCTGTAAGGACGTATTGTTAATCCGCAGAATTTTTTGCATGACTACCGATGCTCTATTACACACGTCCATGCCATGTGATTTTCATTGATCGTTTACAATAGTCAAAAACGTTCGATTGCCAGTTAACCAAGAACCACCTCATCAACTCGTGTTTTAAGGCGCCAACGAATATTTTTGTTATTCAGCTGTTCGTTCCCTACACATACCGTCACTAATTACTTACGTACAAACGACATGAGCCTTGTCTTTCGATTTATCGTGCGGAGTAATGTATTATTTAATCATGGGACGTATTTTGTAGTCCAAGAAGACGATTTTCAAGATATATTAGTACGTACATACATGATGGCCTAAAATTACATTTAATCTAATCTTTAATTTAGGTACATTTTTTGGTTTCCATAATGTATACTATACATGAGTCTCCTTGGATTTCAAATCAACGTGTGCGTCCTTGGTTGTGACCGCTAGCTCTCGAGTAACCTGGGGGTACTGCGTACGTGATAATTGTTTAAAACCTGTATCCTCCTCTCCTCGCTCTTTCTCGATCTGCCTACAATATATGTTTATATTTTTCAGACGCACAATTGATAAGCACTATTATGCTTAATGAGTTAATAAATGATTTTATTTTATTGTTATTGATATAAACATCTATAGACTTTGGTGTTTTAAGAACTATAATATTTACCCACTAAACAAAATGTGCGCCGTAGTGCAGTTGACTGTATAATTTGTATATTTAGCATATATTTTTAGTTGTAAAACGAAGCACATATACGTATAAAATATAAAATAATACCAATGTAGCTCTATCGCTGATGAATTTGATTTTTGAACACTGCTAGTCTTAGAACTTTTTTTGGTGATATACGAGTATTATCCACATCAATATTTAATTCATTATTTTAAGATATTAGCAACATTTTTGCTATTGTGCGTTATGCGCATATGAATGTTATTATTATTATTCCTTCCTGAGAAGGAGACGGAATTGTTCTTACGGAATGAATCTCATTTCGCATTCCAATTGAATAGAAGTCATTCATGGTATTGCTTACGTATTCACATTTTGTTCAGTGTTCAACTTTAAATCGTTATTCTTCTGGTTTGACTTCTTTGCCGTTCGAATCCGAATGTGAATTGTTTACGATCGCAGTAAATGCAAAACTGCAAAGACTGAACGGTTTGACAATTTAAGTTAATGTTTATTTTCTATATTTTTTTTTTCTATCCGTTGCAACATCTTTGATCTGGGTATTTTTTTTGGCAGTCGCATTTTATTTATCATAACCCTATATGCAGACATCTATATTATAATAAGCGAATTATCTGATCCAACTATACTTTGCAAATATTAGCTTTCGAATTACGTTTGTTGTGTATCGATGCTCCTAAGGTTTTATGGATTTGCGTCCATTCAATTGTAATTAATATTGTCCATCGCGCGTGCTCGATAAAACTTTTATCTAATAATTTTCTAACGCAAAATTGATTTTACTGTATTTTTAACTGCTTGCCGTGCCTGACACTCATTTACCAAATGCGTTATTAATACATTTTTATTATTAATAATAAAACCCCCAATGGTTACGTCTGTTTCCCCTATGTATATGTATGCTTTTATTTATTCGTTATAATTTTACATACAGAATATATACTATTTTACCGAATTTCATCGTTTGGTCAACAGTGTACAAACGCTTTTATCGTACATTAACGATACCTGCTAACAAGCATATTATTTTCTATACTGCAACATTAAAATATGTTTTTAATCGTCCGTGAGTGTTCAATATGTAATATTTAATTGTTATTCATGTTTATTCATGTAATATTCATGTTTTAAAATCGTAATTTTAAAACTTACATATGCTGAAATATTAATAATCACTGTCGTAAATAATTACCAATATCTACGAAATAGTTTTTTATCATCTAAAAATAATTTATTATAATACTTTCTTCCATATCGTCCGTACAATAACATAACGTACACTGAATGGATCACTTTTGGTTTTGGTCAAAAACCGTTGTATTCAACCAGATATTTTGTCCTTTGTGTGCATTACTTCGCGCCTAATACAACTATCCCTCCTGTAAATGCCCGTGCGTGACCGCTGCAGCAGAAAGGATTTCACAACAGTTCATAATAATATAATATATGAATGGATACTAAAGTTATAACGTATATATAAACCTCAAACAATAGATACAGTGCGGATCCAACATTGACCTTAACCATCCCGTACTCCTTATACTAATGTATTGTATGCGATTACTATACATAATACACATAATGCACACAGGAAAACTATTAATTATGACGTAAGATTGAAATTTTCGACAATCAAAAAGCTACTGATTTTTAACAGCCGTTCGTATTATAGATGTAAGTGTGTATGAGATAATGTAAACTTAGCAATCGGTGACGCCTGCAAAGGATTATTGCTCATAAGTTGCGAAATATATTCGATATATGCAAATATAAGCCACGTGATTAAAACTTTTTTCCCTTGTGCCTGACAGAATACTTCTCAGAAATACTATTTCGGCTTTTCGTCTAGTTGATTGTCACAGCGATACTAAAAATCATCTCATATACAGTTATGGAGCTTCAAAATATATGTATAAAAAAAAATAAATAAATAAATATATAAATGTGTCCTAGCCTAACCTGCTGCAGAATTATGTGCGTTTAACCATTTTTAGATAATAAACACCACGGTGTAGTGTGTATTTACTTACACAAGTACGCGACCCTGTTAGAAACCATATCTCGTTTCAATGCGCACTAAGCAACAATCGCATTGGAGGACACGATTTTCGTACGCGTTTTACTTTTTCAATCGAAAGTAAGATTTAAAGGTTTTGGTCAAAATGGTTTTGCGATGTCGCAAATGGAAAAAAACCAATATCATTTGATGAACGTGTTCATATAAAAGAAGTTTATATACATCTTGCGATAAAATTTCACGCCGTTAACAGCTGACTCCAGAAAATACGTCCTGCAGTGTTAGTGTATAGAAATACGTACTACATCAGGATACTTTCGGAATCTCCACGAAACGTCACGTACGGTTTTCGCACGCGTGGTCGCCGATACATCAATAAACTTTACACCTTATTTGTATGCTCTTTATTTCACTCTTCCGTCTGCTACATTTAATAGACTTAATACGTATTTATTATATTATTTTCCTCGGGCGATTCGTCTTGTATCGACCCGAATACTTTTTTTCCCTTTTATGACAACACGTTCGCTTTGATTCGATTTATATTTTATCTATGTATTCTTTCACTTACAATAATCTTTGCTAATCATTTCATTACTCGCTGTTGTAATAGCTTCGAAATAAATAAAGTTACAACTAATGAGTTCGTTTTAATTGAATCCGGAAAGATGTCCGTCTAAAAACTTTCTTGCAGCCTTAATTATTATTTAGAATCTTACCTTCTTTTCCTCGTAGAGAAATTCTGACGTTTTTCTTTAGTACCCAAGAGATGTTTGTTTATTGTATCTTCTTAAAACCGGTACGAAAAAATATTAAATAAAAAATGAGTTTTATTTTCTAAAGAAATAAATTTCATAGTTAAAATAATTAAAATCGTTAGGGTTCATATGAAAATCAAGTTTTATTTGAACGTGGGCGTCCGGAAGGCAGTTGGGAAAATCAAGAAAAATTAATTAATGAATAACAGCATAAATCGATTCGCGCTCGTATAGTATTTAATTTCATAAAAACCTATAACATAATATTATGATTGCCGCAGATGACATAAAACGATGGGCGGTGATCATATCCATTATCATCCGAGGTTCGCAGTGTTGATGATGATTACAATGAATCGTTAACAATAATCTCGAGCAACGAACAACGACCGCAATATCGTTGTACAGTGGTATGTCGTCGTATTACGTAAATAATATTGTGTGAATTGCTGGAACCGCATAGAGAGATGTGAGGCTAGAGATGCTTTATACTGCTAGCCCTAAAAGAACACGGTCAATTTTCTTGTATCTCCATAATAAAATATAAATTTGGTTCCGAATTCTTTAAATATGATTTCAGTTTAGTTCAAACGCATTGCTTCGAAGAATATTGCGTACCGTGCAATGGTAATTTATTGTTGATTTGGGAACATTATTTTACTGCGTCACCACCGAGTTATTATAGATAAATACCTAAAGTATAAAGCATTATAATAAAACTATTATAAAAATCGAAAATGGATTTTTATTTATAATTAAAAACATTTACAGTCAGTATGTATTACGCCATAATCTCTTAGCATTTAATATTATTAGAAATATTATGTTAGTCCGATAGCTGCTTCGAACGAAAAACGATTATTTCACGTCGTACGTGATATATTTATATCATTAAAAGCGTCGTTGAACGTATGGTCATCATCACCACGTCTAAATCGACACGACAATACTTCGCAATTTCATTAAACACCGCCCAATGGATCGCAATGATAGAATTTATAGAAATAATATTAATAATTATTATAATATCACAACGTGCATACTTTGGCGTAATGGACGAGACGGACGACGAGCACTACTACCTACCCTGCTACTGCCACTGCCCCTGGGGCATCACGCGCGCACGGGATGTTATTCAGATCCGACGGCGACCCGTCTGCTGCAACGGGGGGCGGCGGCTTCAGTGCTGACGTCGTCGCGTTCCGCTCGGGATTTCCTCGCTCACCCGTACTCACCTCCACCCGTCGACGCAATGTGCTTTACCCCGCTCGTTCTGTCGCCTCAACACAGCCGCCGCAGTAACCCCCTTCCTTCGCCACCACCGCAGTTGGGCCATTCGCGCATGCGCTCGTCGTCGACGTGCGTTCGGCGGTGGCGGCGACCGCGGTGACTGTGCGACGACAACATTACAATATTATTATCCCACCGAATCGTCGCAAGTCTGTGTTCACTCACAGACTCCCAGTACGGACCCGCCGCATCGCACACGCGTCGTTTCGATGTGAATACGATCGGCCGATGCTGTGCGCGCGCGTTCATGTGATCTCCCGCCGGCCGCAAGCCCCTCCCCCTTCCACCGCCGGCGGCTTTGCAGTCTGTTCGGCCGACGCGCAGTTCCTCGTGTGCGTTTCCGGACCCCCAAATCGGACCTCTGAAACGGGAAGCGTGAAAAAACAAATATAACCGTAGTAGGTACGCTTGTAAAGAATATTTTACAAGTACTGTTAAGCTCTTTGCCACCGTCTCGTATAACGGGGCGAGGAGCTTTTGACGACTGCTCCGCGGAGGTCTGCGGTTCTCGTAAGTAAAAAAACACGTTTCAACGTACACCTCCTGTTGTATCGTATTATTATTAATATCGTTATGAACATTATATGTGGCTATACACATTCATAGCTGTGTGTACGGTTATATATATATATATATATATATATTTTATAATAATGCAACGTGCGCACGCATGCGCATGTCCTTCCGGTTTGGCGCGCAACGAACCCAGCCGCGTGACTACAGAGATATTATACGAACTGGGGGAGAAGAATGAGAGAAATAAAAAAAGGAGGAAGAAAAGAAAATACGACACCGGTCGTCGGTCGTCCCCCTTCGTCGAGGAACGTCGTGTTGCAGCAGTCCACGGTTCCATTCATGAACCGTGTGCGCGCACGTAACGTACACATACTGCAACTGCGGATACCGAGAATTTAACCAGAAATACCTACACTGGTAACGGCGGCGGCGGCGGCGACCACGACACGCTATGTTTACTACGTCGCGCGAGCTGTTGAGTCATCCCCGAAGGGCGCGTTTCCCACGTGGCCGCGGCCGCAACCGATGCGCAGTACGTAGTTAGACGCAGTACGACTTTGGTGTGCGCGTTCAGTGGACGTAATATTCATACCTGTTCGATCCAACAACATTCAGTCCGACAACGTTGCAATGCGATAGGAAAAATAACACTAATAATAATGATAATTATCGTTGACAAATGCAACGTTCAGTTTTTTCGGTGAACGCAAGTAAACAAACACTCCGTCGCATCGGAAAAACTTCTTCGTCGACAGTCGCAAAACTTTCAAAGTCGCGCGTGCACTCGTCTTTCGGCTCCTCCGTTGTTACACACTGCCGAACATTTGTGTAAAACCCGTTGCTTCTCGTTTCTTAATCCATCCGGTGAGTATCATTTAATCCGTTGCACACATCGGAACGTTGTTTTATTCACGATACCTTTCACCCTTCACCCCCGACCGCACCCCATCATCACTGCGGGACCAATCGACGTTGAGCCCGCCAAACGATTTTTTTCTCATCCGGTGCGCGTTTTATGTTAAATTTTACCTTTTTTTTTTCGCTCCATTTCGTTATCGCTCGCGTCGCGTCGATTGTGTGTGTGCTCGTCGGTCGGCGAAAAGTTTACAGGCGTTGACGAATCGGCGTCAAAATAAGAAGTCGCCTTATCAAGGTAGAGAAGAATAAAAAATTTCGGGCGATTATTTAACCCTACTAAGTTAATCGAACAAACTGGATTTGTATATATACCTTGTATTACTGTCGATCGTATTTTATTTTTATTTATACCTATGTAGGTAATGTTGACAAATATTTTCTACTCCGTGGCTGTAATACATCTATACATTTTTGTATGTACACATAATATGTTTCTTCTTAACAACCTGATTTATTATATATATTTTTATTGAAAAACTATACGAAAACATGTAATTATTATTACCTCTTCTTACGCCCTATATATAACCCTATAACCGCTACTGTCGTGATTAATGTCAACGATTTTCTATTTTAAAACATTTGTATCAAAAAAAAATAAAAAAAATACCATCTATAGAAAACTTTTAATATTCAACAACTTATGTAGGTAATGTATACATTTCAAACATATACTTTATAAAATATATTTCCTTATATTTCTACAAATCTTCAATATAATTAAAAATGTCGTCACTAAATTAAAAATTAAATTATAAAGAATAATTCTGTACTATTAAGAAGCCAAGTTCCCTTATATTTCCCCGCTTTCCATTCGTGCGCTGTATGTGGTACATCGAAATATTGATTTCATTGGCTAAAAAAATTACATTATACACTCTGAATAAGAGTCTTGTGACCACGACTTTTGACGATCAGCAGTCTTTTGAATAATTTTAAGAATTCTGTGTGTGTGATTTCGTATATTATTCATCCGCCTTCCCCTCCACCATTATTTAAAAAAACCCTACCTATTTGTACATTCTCAAATGCGTTTTGTCAATCCAGTTGTTGTAATATTCATATACATATATATTTTTATATACAAATTCAACTGACTTATGTAAATAACGCATCGGTGATGTTCGTTTCACTCTCTCATGGCTAAACATATGCGTTGTTTGTACACAATTTAACATTTTTATAAATGTCAGTATCGAAAACGAAATCACATATTACGAGTATATGCAAAAATTGTTAATACGTGCAAGTACAATTTCGATCATCACACGGAGTCTTACATCAGAATTTGCACCACTAGTCTTGATAATACATTTAGCAATGATCGTTGTTGTATGTGTATAATATTTTTGCCGCTTCGACATATAGAATACAAACGTATGTATTGTACAGGTTTTGGACTGCCTTATACATAATAATTCTTGATTTATAATATTTCCACGATTAAAAATTAAAGATTAACAGTTAGTGGTTTGCAGTGTTTGTTGCGTCCGCCCGAGCCAAAAAATTTGTTTTACAGAACCACTTTCGGATTTCGAGAAGCAATACCCTTATAAATATAACCTTATAATATCGCAGTCGTTGCTGCGCGTTTATATAAAGATCATCATCTAACCTTCATATTTGCACAAAATATTCGTTCTTTTTGCATTATTGTTTACACTTACATATGGAGGTACCTCTTGTTGTGTAATTATAAGTTATACATTAGGCTAAAGCAGAACACAAAAGTTAAAAAAGTCAAAAAGCTTAAGTCTGCCACAAAACGTTTCAAATACGAGTAAATAATAACATTGACCATGGATTATTAGAAATTATATTTTACACTATTTGTGAACGCCACCAGTATTAATTAAAATATTAACTACGTTATAGATAAATTATGTTTTCTTTTCTAAACACAGAACGAGAAACTTTTTCGAACCGACCTTCGCAGTCATCATGCGACAGTTTCCGCAATTTTTATACGGCGGATTCGGATCGCACAATATTGTTCGAGTATCAAATAACTGATTTTCGTAACCATAACCAACATAATGCTCAACTAAAAATATTTTCTTACTATTAATTATATTTTTAATCACAAAATTAAATTTTAAGATGAATTGCTAATTACTTAAAAATTAATGGTAGGGGAAGAGTCTATATTCACAGAATATTCTGCTATATTTTTATCATTTTAATTTTTAATTAATTTGTTAATATTTTAAACAATTTGTGTTTTGCTTTTGTTTTTGTTATTTATACTAATAAGACATTAAATATTTATAATTTCTAAATCTTAAGTTACAAACAGCAACAATTCTAAACGTATTTTATTTATAAACATATTTTTACGGTTTGTTCTGCTATAACTAGTAAAATTATTAATAAAGTGATCTTATATCTTTAATTTTTTTTTTCAATGATCAAAGTTCATGTTTAAAAATCATTCTCATAATGACCCCCCTACGACAAAATTATTTGACTATCACTGTACTGAAATCATGCCGTACAATTATAACGTAATGTTGTTGTTCAATCAATTTTTGAGGGAAGTGAGGTAAAACGTTAACAAATAATTGCAGCACCCTATCTAAGGAGAACAATGTGGGATTCATTCCCCGAGTTCTAAACACTGAGACGCGTAATTTTCAAATTTCAAGGCATATTTTTTATCACGTTTTAATTTTTTTAATACAAAAATTGAATATTTTATGAAAAAGATATTTATAAAAATGAATTTGTATTAAAATTGGATAGTTTAACTTAACTATAATTCTGTTAGGAAATTAATAATAAATGTTCATTCTCATGATATTTTAAATTGTATTCCTAAAAAGGATCTACAAGATGCTTATTCCAACATAGTTCTAATTATTCTAACATAATACACTTCATCAAATATTATTTGATTCTTACTTTAACCGTGTCATCGGTATCTTATAAATTCATTTTCAACTAACTGTAACTAATTATATCATATTTACGATCGACTAAAAAACAAGGAAGATTAAAAAATGATCTGTCAATCAAATGCATGGAACTGCTAAATTCATAAGTTATGAAAAAAAACGAATTCGCTTCAAAAAAAAAAAAAAAAAAAAAATGTATTAGTAATCATGTAGTTTAGTTTATTTATAGTAGATGCTTAAAATAAATTAAAATATAAGCTTAAGTTTATATCTTCTATCAGTTTTGAGTTTTTATTGAAAATAAACATTTCATATAATATGTCTAATGAAATATATGTATTTTTAAAGTGTGATGATGTGAATGTTAATTTAGCCTTTTACACCTTGAAATTGCTTACGATAATCCCTCGGATAATCCATATATTAACTGATTTTAGGTGAATTACTTATTGATAACTTTTAGGGGCGTTAATATTACGTTATACCCCGAGTTACATAATTTGTAAATTCGGCACTGAATAAATTAATATATTAAATTTTAGAAGGCTATACACTCTCTCGTCTTCACATTTATAATTTTTAATTTTCGACTGTAATACAAAATTCTTGTATTAACAACAAGTTTTGACATTACATTGTTACTTCAAGAGATTGAGTTATGAATGTGATGAAAACATTAAGCTGTTTATTTTAAACAAATTTATATAATAGCTTGATATATTTGAAATTATGGGGTACATTTAGGCGTGCTGTAAATAACCCCTCAGACTCAAGTAATTTGCGTTATTCTACTGAGCCAGTTGCTTGATAGCTAAAGTATTGTGAATAACCGTCGTTTTATTGATGTTTAGCATAAATCCATATGATATATTATGTGTTAACCTTGGAGTTTTGGAGAATGTTGAATTACATAACTTGTAAAAGGCGGATAAAGAGACCTCGTCGGACAGATTTTTAAGTAATAGCTTTAGGTAAATCATCCAACCATGGCAATCAAATTGAGGACGACTTCTATCCGTGTACATAGGGTTTTTATAAGGATCGTGGGTGGGTAATCAGATGATCTATGAGATTGAAAGATCGACTACGATGATTATAATCTTCAGATTAGTTTATTGACATAATATATGTGTGGCGTATTCTCAGATCGAATTTAGTATAAATAATTTTAAACACTTTTCGTGCAAGTGAAATTAGTGACAGTTTAATTCACGGCGCTACAGGTTACGTTCGCAAAATATTATTTTTGTTATACGTTATCGCGATGAGCTTTTTATGGAAACTTATTAGCTCACGTTTATTTTTAAACTCGTCAAACTGTTAAATTATTTCGTAACCGTATATATGTGTACCAGTTAGTTAAAAATATGTCCATCGATTGTTCAAACAATTATTTATGGTGAGAGCTGAATTCGCTGCTCAGCTCAACACGATGCGAGGTCTGAAGGTCGTTACAAAAACATATTTGCTGGCGAAAAACTATGTTTTGCGCAACTTAATTATCGTATAGACGCTCACTGTTATAAAAATTAATTTAATATTGCACATTTTTTTTATAGCTCGATGCGGTGATATATTAATAACCAATATAACCTAATGCACGTTAATTCCTTAGCTGTATGCTAAATATTCGCCTAGACATTCATTATTCAATCATACATACAACTTTTTATAAATTATATATTTATCAAGTATAACTGCATTTAGTGCATATTTGATTTTTATAGATAATTATTTATATAGGTACTATAATAACAAACGATTAATATCTGTTTTAATGTTAGTAACAATTCTATAACGTAGTTGCTAGAAAACAGATTTGAAAAACAAAATAATTCATTTCGGTGAGTCATTATTATATTTTAATGTGTTCGGTCTATTATTAAAACGGTAAAAATAAATACGAGTGGCTTACTGATTTTGTTTTCGATGAGAAAAAAATGTCATTTTTTAAAAATACGACATCGTTCTTACGACTCAATAAGCTTTGTTCAACAATTACGCTAAAAAAAAAACAAAATAAAAAATACAAGTGCTACGACCTGTGTTGATATGTATTTTTTTCTAGTTACGTTTAAATTACCATCGAAAAGTTTATGTTCTCTATACCATACGTTATAAAGTTAAAACCAGATTTTCGCCAAACACACTGATGGACTTTAGACCCCAAAGTTACACGCACATATCTACCTTCCCCGGAGTCCTATGTGTTATACTAGATCTTAAAAATAGAACGTGTCAGTTAATGTTGAGCCGCACATCATTCATGGTTTACAGATACAGGCAACCGTTTGAATTTCAAGTCACCTCACAAATATTCCTTTTTTAAAAAGAAAATTAAAAAATTAAACTTATATCCTGGTACCCTGATTTAAATGTTTCACTGAAAAATGATCTGTTCCATAAAATTTGAAAGGCCACCTGTTATAGTGGTTTTTTTTTTTTTACAACTAACAACTTGGTCAATTTATGTATTTTTTAAAAAAAAATTGAAAATTAAAATTAACTTTATAACAGTTTTTCACTATTATCGTTAATTTATACATGTTTTAAGTTTAAATGAACCGAGTAATTATGCATTAATATTTTGCGAGGTTTATATATTAAACTGCTATTCCAATATTAATTTCATCTACATAGAAAATTATTATATACTATAACACGGATGTTTGATGTTCATTTTTTACACAAATATAAAAGATTTTGGAAAAAAATTTTGCTCTGAAATGTAAAATAAAATAAAAACAAACAAATGAGAAGAATAATATTTTTTTTTCGTGAAAACGTTACGGGTTTTTTCAGAAAACAAGCAATTTCAATAAAAAAAAAATAATAATAATAATAATAATAAAAACAAAGTACCCCCATTGTGCTCAGGTGCGTGCAGTGTTACATGTTTTTAGTTTCACGTGCGCTGAAAACCAACTGCATGTGCGCATATATATATTATATTATATATATAATATGATGTTTAAAACACTTACGGCGATTCCGCGACACGTATGTATTACTATATTAATGCAGTCGTACAACTAATTTTCCCACCGTTCATTCTTTTTGTCTACACGATTGCAATTATTCTTATTAAATACAGTTGGTGGTACACGCCACACAAATTGAATAACTCGCAATCTTATATGTGATGATATTGTGAGCGTATTATATATATACACATTCTATAATATGTACCATATCAAAGGACGCGCGTGCATTATTATGGCGTTAATTAACAATCCCGTATAATTGCGTCGCCGCCGTTCCGATGTCTCAATAAATGCCGAAACCCCATACAATACACCACGCGCGTGTACCACTGCAATAATAATATTAATCATATTGTCATCGTCTTCGTCGTCATTCCTAAGTCTTCTCAGTTGATAATGATAATAATTTACATTAACTGTTATAACATTGCGGCGGCGTTACAATAATATTATTATTACACACATTATTCTTTTGTTGCACGTACCCCTGTAACCGCTACCTATTCGTCTCTGAACTTTATGCCACGTATGCGGTAAAACGCATTCGAAAAAACAAACCTAGAGCACTTATCTAAACCGGAATTTCACCCAAAATTAGTGAACATTCGAGTTACTCTTCTTCCGCGTTACGTCATAATACCATGTTTGTATGCAATTATAAACCTAAAACGATAAAACACGAGTGGAATAATGTACACACTAATTTTTGTATTTATATAAGTGCTTATAAGGATAATATATTCACCTTTGATAAAACCAACAGCCATTTAAGTTATTGTATTAAAAATTACTAAAATGTAACTTGTGATATTTAAAAAATTTAACTTTTAACTTATATTTCAACCGAGTTACCGGATAGGTATAACTATTTTAATCTTATTTTATATCACAATAGTAACTCGGTAAGCGACTTATTTAGTGACCAAAATCGATATCCTGCCTATCTCAGAACGAAAAATAAAAACGAACAAACCGCACACATTTTCATCGTTTTAAATGTTCCCAGTGCTTCGCTTCAACGACGACGTTCTACGTTACGATAATAAATAATATTCTGACGTCGTCGCGTTTATACTGCACTTGTATGCAATGCACATGCGTAAACCGAAGCACACAATCTAATCTCTGCGGAACATTATTATTTTTATTGCTAGGAATTTCATTATGAACGTTGTGACGTTGGCGGCGGCACGTGCAAGTGGTATACGCGTGCATGTTCCTGGTGTACGTTTAACGTAAATGTTCACATACATTGTACGCACTCAATATTATTATTATTATTATTATTAGAACTGTGAGAGGACCTTCGTAATAATGTGCGACGCATACGTCCCCGAGTACGTATAATAATATCGTGTGTGTTTTGGCGGTAAACATTATCAACAACACGACGCGTGCACACGTAAATCTTACGAATTTTCCTCTCGGCAGCAGCTACAACGCGTAAAACGTATTATGCCATTATTACAGTATTTATGGCGCGGTGCCTACGCGTACATCGGAAACCGTGTGAAGGGGCGAAACACCTGCCAACGTCTCATTCGGGCCTGCACGTCCGCCCGGAGAAAACATCATTAGACGACGGAGCGACGATACTATCTCTTCGTGTCGTATATATTACAATAAATTAACAGCCATATCGCGTATACGGGGTAGTTCTGTTTTTCTGCGTGCCGAGCGATCGCCTTTACGATTGTCCGCACGCGTTTTTACTCCTCCCATCACTGCGTTTTATGTACACCTCGTTCGTGCTCTCCGACGTACCTTTTGAATATTGTGCACGCTCTGCGGGTCCACAAGATTTTCCAGTTCAAAATATAGTAATCTAGCCTCTTTTCCGCTAATTTAATCTCCGACGAAGATGGCTTTTCAATCCTAACGATTAATTAATTTTCATTTTTTCTTTGTGCTTTTCCGCGGTGACGTGGGATCCGTCGTTCGCCTCTCTCGCGCTGTCCTTGTTGTTCTTTTCACCGTGCTGCAGTCGCTAAAGGTTTCTCATTCATGACGTGCGCCAGGCTGTGAAAACAATAGATTTCATACTCCAGTAGTGCTTTCTCGTAAAATGTACGCATATCAACCGCGTGTTATTTGGGTATAGTGAACCGATATAATAACGGAGCTCTCTCGCGGAATAATTACCAAATAAACCAAGTATATAGGTATACGCTTTCCTCAGTGGGATTCCAGTGAAAAAAAATGTTTTATAAATATCGCACGCCGTGCTCATTTATTTGTATCTTGCGCAACGAACGGTTGAAAGACCAACAATGATCGTATAATAATAGTATACTATATATAATTTATATACTAATCAATGGCGTATTTAACGGTCGGTTAATTGATTTATAAATGTGCCTACGAAGGTCCATCTACGTTTTGTTCTCGTTGAATTCTTTTAGAACTTGAAATCACAAAAAATATTATTAGTTATTTTATATGGAAATGATGATCGGCTGCAGCCTTTGCTGTCCATCTCAAGTTTCTCTTCGCTAAGTTTCGTCCATATCGACTACATGATATATTTTTTTTATTGTATCATATGTTAAACTAATCTGATGTATTCGTATCGATTATATTAGACTGCAGCGGCTCTTGTAGTCATTTAATGTACAATACGTATGTGTGGTTTTTTTATATTTTCACAATAAAACATAGGATTATGTTAAGTGCGTAAGTGTAGGTACCCTTTATTTCTTATTGCGTAGTTTTTTACCTGTTAGACTTTGATCTGCTCTCGAAAACTGTCCGAGTGTGCATGCAGGTGAGAAATGCACTATGCAAAGTCGTTATAATATTGTTATTATTATTATTTTTATTTTTATCATCGTTTGTGCCGAACTTGGTACCAACAGTGACAAAATGTGAAATCGTGAAGTGTAATAATTTATAATGTAATGATCGACCTGTGTGCGCGAGGTACACCGCGTCAGTGTACTCGTAAGTGAAAATTATATATTCGGTGGTGGGATGATTCTCGAACGTGAAAACGCAGTAATTCGCGCTGACACGGCTAGTATATATAATATTAAATGACGTCATTTAACGAAAAATTAACGTTATCTGAAACGATTACCACCATTGCGGTTAGGTTAGGTTAGCTAGTTTTCGTTTGAACGATATATTAATATACCGTGCAGATGACGCTTCCGGGGTCGTGTTCTCATATTATTCCCTCCGAAATGTATATTAATGATGCGACAAACATACTTTTTACTGCCGCTTAAACACATATAATATATAGTATTATTTAACGTAAGTACTTGAATGTACACATTTACCAACCCCCGTACACTCGAGTGTAATAATAATATACGACTAGAATTTTTTTTTTCCTTTTAATTACAGGCCACAAGCGGTTAAAAACACGTGTTAACAGCTTACGGGCTTAACCATTCGATTTTTATTTGATATTAGACGCATTTTCCTGCATTGTGTGTCATTTTTTTTGTGATTTTTAATGATTTTCATTTCTTTATTTTTAATGGTCGAAGAAACATTTCCTTGGCCACTGATTAATAAAATCAGTGGTTTAATTACATTTTTTATTTTATTAAAATAAACCAAATTTAGTCAAAATATTCCAAATTACATATCGAAAACTCTGTACAGATAAAATATTATGTATGCATATTATATCTGGGTACAGAACAACTGCGCGTGTACTAGATCATATAGCGGCGCTCATTTCAACACTCGTGTGATTTATATACACAAATAAGACATAAATTATGATAAATATTTTACTCTTCGAGAAATAAAATGCGTCGCGGGTCGTATTCAGTATATTTACACCTATACAGAAGAAATATTTTAAGGATGCTGCCACGCAGTGCCGGTCGTAAAAATTGCCCAAATCATCTTGGTTCTCCCGCGCAAGTCGTGACCGCAAATATATATTCGTCGAGAGACGGCGGCGTTTACTGTTATTTTTTTTACACGTCGCAAACGCCTCGTGAGTCGAAAGTATGACTGGCGTTGCGTTGATGATGAGAGGTACCGTTTTAAACACATTTTTCGAGCTGGTTTTTTTATATTCTCGCGCACATTTTATATTATAATAACAATATTCGCATATATCGACGTCATTTGTGGAATGCGAGGGTGCTGCACTTGCATCTCATGATTTTTTTCTCATAACTCACGTGCGTGTACACTATACGTTAATTGTTTGTATAATGCCTGTGTTACAAAAAAAATTGATATTTTACTCATGCACTAGAGTTTTTATAGTGTAAAATAAACAAATATATCAGCGAGAAAATATGCAATAATACGTAAAATAATATGTAGGTATAATGGAAAACGAGTTAAAAGTTTCTTTCTTAATCAACGATTGAAAAATGAAGTTTTGGACGCATAGACTAAGTTAGACCACTGAGTGTGTCTTGAAACGCTTATCAGCAGCTATGAACTTTGAAATGTTAATTGTACATTGCACGATTCTCAAATCAAATGACATGCGAAAATCATCGATACAAAGGTTTTCATCCGCAAGAAAGTTTTTTGCTTATAGTTACGCGTATAGGCAATATGTCTAAATTATGTAAAGTACAGATTTTCTTTCTACAATTCAAACGGTTCCGGATTATTATTGCGAGCGAGGATTCTAAAAGCTCGTAAAAAATAAATGTCATAAGTATTCATATTATAATAAAAAACTATTGTTTGAAAATGCGGTCATAACTTGATGCTCTTCTACTGTACCCCTTTAATGCCGTCGCGTCGGGCAAAATCATGTGCAGGACATCCCATCGGTAAAAGTTCTAAATCTTTTACTCAAACAAAACGAGATTTTTACTATTATATTAATACGTTATTTCGTGGACTTTTAAGTAATATTTCTTAAATCGAGAATAATTTTTTCGGCGAAAAACATCAGTTTTATAATAACAATAATAATATTAATAAAAGCACTATGTAATAATTGATTTTAATAACGTCCGTGTGGTGATTTTGAGTTCTAATCGAACGCCCATGTGAATTATTTAGGTATATTATTTTATGTGCGTACATTTTTTGTTTTTTATTTTAAAATCGCGAGAAGTTGTCTGGGTGCCACCGCTGGTGATTGGTAAATGTTGCATATATATACGTCAGATAAAATCACGGGTGAGTGGATGATGTGAGTAGGTAGTGGGAGAACTATGTGATGACTCTGTGAGTGCGCAAAATGATACTGCGTTTTGGCCTGATTGCCAAACAACGGTTCTTGCCAACCAACGGTACGATGATAATGACAAACAATTTTACGTTCAAGAGTTAATAAGTTTCTAAAGCCAACATAAATTTAACATTTTATTATTATAATTACTGTTAAAAATACATATTATGTTTATTTTATATGTATACAGAACGGAGTATATTTTTAGTAATATAAAGGCATTTTAGTGTGCTTATAGAGTAGATACTCACGGTCACTTTTTCACAGTTATTCTTTTTTTTTTTTTTGCATTAACCGACATATAATTGGCGTATTATTAGTCCATCTAAAAGTCCTCATTTTGTTTACAAACACATTTTCATAGTTTTGATGCGGATGCGCGCGCGCAGTTGATTCCTTTCTACGTCATTGTCGCTGCCGCCACTACTGCCGCCGCTATTAACTGTGATAAACGCACACGTTGTTGATAAATCGATAGCATTTTATCGCCTCAGTAGCAGTGTGTCGCCTCAGGCTAGTAATAATAATAATGATATAACGAAGCGTGCAATAGAAGTTTTCGAAATATATTTACGGAAGGTATTTGACAGCGATGCTGTACGCCGACTGATTTTTCTATAGGTACGTCTAACATTCGTTTTCTCATTCGGTTCAGAGCAACATATGATATTTTTTTATATGAAATCAATTATATTTAATTATTTTGATTGTATAATTGTTCAGGTTTTGTCATAATCGTTTCGCATTGACTTACGTATAAACGTAAATACTACAGAGTCTATACCAAATAGTATGAATATGTATTATCATCGACACGGTATTGTTATTTTTATCATCGGTTTTCGTAGTGTAAAATTGTTAATCAAAACGCTTTATATATTTATTAAAAATGCATTGATCGTGAAATCACTACGCCACCGTCGTATACAATGAGTTTTACTTAATGTGATCCCAGGTTTATAAATTCAAAAAAGAAAATCTCAAAGCAAATAGTATGTTACTAACCTTTTATTTGAATCGCTTTCCTTAAAATTTATGCCGTTTTTATGGTGTTTCAAACTGATTATATTTATAAGACTCATTTTATTTTCGAACTTATCAGTGTGTCAGTGTATCGTTGTACGTCGCGTACTCGTGTCGTTTAGTTAATTGTGGTTCGTGATTAAACATTTTTTTAAATGTCGAGCTAATGGAAAAATTTGTCAATAAAAGAAAAAAAATTACTCTTTCGTATTGATGAGTAGTTAAAATTATTTAAATAAGTAAAATCTTAAGTGCAACCGAAAATAGATAGATTTTTAATTTAATTTCAGTTTTATTTTGAGTAAATATACGTGAAAATATAGAATCATTAAAAACAAAAACAAAAAAATAAAAACGTTTTATGGGATCAACCGGTTAAATAGAATCAAAATGACCTGAACCACTGTGATCGCATTTTAGGCGGAACTCGGTGTATATTTATGTTGCGCGAGCACTCGCGCATCACATAGATACTGAAATTTAACCGTTAAACGAAATAGACGATATAATAGGTACACGTGTTTGCGGGCGTCGCAACAGTGAATAATTAATAACGGCAAAAGAGAAAAACGATTTGTTATCGGTCGTACCTCCGTGTATAGGTATATATCCTCACGAGACCGTTACGCGAGACATTATCGCAGTGAAACGGCGAGAAAACCCCGTTTTCTTACGACCGTCGATTTCGGTAAGAGTGGTCTGTGAGCGCCGCCGAGGCGTTCGAGTGCGAAATGATCGAGTGGGTTCGCACTGCAATTAGTGCGGAGAAACGCTATGTGCGCACGGCGGATAACAGTCCCGACGCGTATTGCCGTTCGAATAACAACACTCGTACACGAAGACGTTAAGCGTGTTACCGTACAGCGCATTAGCGTATATGCGCGTCACGTGTTGCGTCGTGCAGTGTAACGCACACGTTATAATATCGGTATTGATCTAGTGTTCCGAGTCGAACGCTTCGTGTGCACGTTCGGAGAAACCGGCGTCAGCGCCGTGGCGTTGCGAGTGCGCATCGCCCGTACGCGACCGTTCTATTGTATGTAGTCGGGCAATAATATAAACAATATAATATAATATAATATGCTATGTGCTGTACGATTGTGTGTCGGGCAAAGCTAACGGCCGAAATGTCTCGAATACACTTCAGTGATGCCCTTGGCTCGAATTTTTCCGACTGGACCGGAGATCAAATACAACTAGAAAATTTCACATTTTTTTTTTTTAATTTTTTTACTTCACCGCACGACCAAAACGATGTTTTTTATTTTTTAAATAGTCTGCACCTTTTTCGTTTACCGACGATCTTGGTCTTCATAAGTGACAGTTCGGGTTTTAAAGATTTTGTAAATCAAATTCATCACTTCGCCTATAGTATTACATTTTCGTGTTGTCTTAATATTCTTTAATAAAGTTTTCGCATCAGACAACAATCATCTTATCGATCAAAACTTCTTGTACGCGTTTTCATTCGAGAGTAAACATAACATTTTTTTAATAATGATGCTCACGTACATCCGTGATGTCCTCACAGTTCTGCAGCAGTAGATAAAATAATCAGAATAATTTTGAGTCATCTTTATCACTCCATATAGATATTTATTATGCCGAATAACAATGCTATATACGCGTGTGTGTCATCGATCGCGATTAAATACTCGTAATGCGCGTGCGCTCGCCGACGACACGATCTCGTAATGCGCTTGTCGCGTCGTTGTTCACTTGTGCAATAGTATTATCGTCGTCGACGTACGCTTTTGAAACTTTAAACCGTTGTGAAAATCGTTTGCGCTCATAGAACAGGGTCAAACGGGCGTGTAAGACTTGGCCGACGACGTCGTATAAGTTATCGAATGATTGGACTATATACTCGATGAGACTCGCCGTCGTATTAGAAGGATTTATCGTGTCTGTGCTTGTGCAGAAGTGCCACTTGCTGTTTATATTATGAATATTATATACCTACACACTCACATTCGTTATACATAGACCTTTTAATCAGTTTGTAAAATATATATTAATCGTTTGCGATTGGAGTGTCTGTATATAATACTTTTTACACTTGTGTTATTGCGGACATAACAAAAATAATAAAAATAATAATAATAATAATAATAATAATAATAATAATAAAAAATTGTATTATGCTATCGTTTTATTTTATAAGGATAGAGAAAAAAAAGGTTGACGGCTCTATGTATATTGCATTGTCAGCGACAACAAGAGTATCGCCTATATATATATATATATATATATCTGCTATGCGGTATATAATAATAATACTCATTTGGAGGTATCGTATTCGGTACGGTGGTGCAGATTCCTCAAAAAGGTTCGAGTGCACTCACACATGTAATAACGTGAAAAAAGGCATTTGAATCCGACACAACTAAGTTAAAAAAAGAAAAAGAAAAAAAACTTTTAACTCAATTCGACAATTTCAAAAATGTTCTACATATAATGATATATACATATACATATACACATAAACCTTTGTTCTAACCGTATTTTCCACCGAAAAGCGAATACTCTTATAGAATTTTTCTATAACTTTAATATGAAAGAAACGAAACAAAAAAATTGTGATGTTAAAAGTTTTGAGTTGGCTAAACTTACTTAAAAAACAAACATGTTTAAAAATCGATTTATTATTCACTTCTATGTTTATTACATTTTTTTACGTATAAAAAAACTCAGTAAAGCATTAATCTGAACCTTTGTAAAGTTCGTCGTGGTATTTGTTTTGTTTGTACACATTTAAAAGTAGTGAGAAACCGAATTATGATCAGAAAAGTCAATGTAAAATATATACATATATAATATGTACTAAATGTTTACTGAAAAAAAAAATTAACACCTCTTATAACTTGGTGTCAATTTCCGATTGTACGAGATTTATATAAATGATAAATCAAACAAACTAAGTTTCGTATAATGAAAAAAATAAATGGTAAAAACCAAAGAATGTTCTTTTGACTTTATGTAACACATTTTGATTTTAAACCTTCAGTCACTTTTTGAAACTGTTTGGAAACACCGTCGGGGAATAATCGTCTACTGTTCTTTGAGTAATAGAAATATGTGTGATTCTATACCGTGTTTTTAATCGACTTGGCCGAGTTTGTATTATTATTATTATTATTATTATATGTATATATACTCGCGTTACCTGTCGTTACGATTTAACTACATGTATTATTAATATGTATATTATCCGTATATATGTATTTAAAAGTATATATATATATACCTTTTTTTTTTTTTTTTATTAAAGAGCATTTCTCGGTGTACCCATTGCAGTGTGAATTAACGGTGGTTCTGATGTAGTCTTGTTTTAGATTTTAACTGTTGTGTATTTTACCGTTACTATTAAACAGCATGGACTGTATTCAACGCGTCGCCGCCGCCCGTAATAACAATATAGCCCGTCGAAAAGCGTCGCGTAAACATACGCTGCGCTTAGCTCTCGAATTTTATACGATGGCACCACGTGACGTTTTTGGTAAAATGTTTTGCCGGCTACATTTTTTATTTTCATACGCAGAGTTTCTATCGAATCGGATTTCATATAGTTCTTTAATCCGACTCGCGCCGTTTAATATTGTACTATTAATGGATTTATGTCCGATTTATACGTGTCACACGGATTCAATTCGTTCGGGACTCGACCCTGCGGCGTGTTTATATGAATATGTGTATGCGTTATGTTTATCGAACTAGTAATGTTCACTCTGTCGATAATTAAAGTGTGGATGAGTATCAGTATTTAATCGTTAATGTGCGCCCGCAAATGCGATATAATATGTACATAATGTAAATAATATGTAAAGCATCGATGCCGATCGTCATCTGCTAATTGGCGACAACGCATTACAGGACCGCAAACGTGACAACGACAAACAACCCTCTATACAACGTGTTGCAGGGAAACAGTTGTCGTGTTTTTTATTCAGTGTTTCTTGGGAGGGCATATGAAAAAATCGGGGTTCGTTGATATTAAATCAAAAAAAAAATAAATATTTTTTGATAATACGAGAGTTACCTTTGTTTGTTATTTATTGTTGTGAACAATATGAATAAATAAACACACACACATTTTGACAAACTTTACACACACACACACACACACCGAGTATTATTATCAACGTTATTTTTAAATATATTGTGTGATAAGTTAAATGTACATAAATCCAAAATATCCAAAAACAAAATCGCTTGACCTTACTTTAATTTTTCATTTTCTAACAGAACCGAATTTTGTGATTTTTCTGAGCTGCGTATAAATCTATCGTTTTTTTTATTACCCAACAATATCATCTATGCGATTACTGTTTACTGATTTCCATCGGGAAAAATAATTGTATACATAAAGTATGGTATTGATTCATATATGACGATTTTAGGTTATTCAACATGGTATCAAAATTTCACTTTTTTAATATTTTATGTATCTTTTACTATTTTAAAATTTTTCTCAGAGGGGCTTTGGATAGGTATTTTCTGAGTTTGGGGGTTATTCCTCACTCCCTCCTACTGTATAATTGCCTGATAGAAACACTGTTTATCATCGTCATAGTGGTCGTCGTAAACCGATATTAACATATTATTATAATATATATATATATATATATATATATATATATATATATATATATATATATATATATATATATATATATATATAATATATATATATATAATAACGGGTGCGAGCGTTCTGTCAAATATCGAAACCGGTTCAGGACGGATATGGTGTATTTACAGTTGTGTCGCTGTCATAGACCTTATACTAAATCCGCCGTCGCCACTGCTTTGACATCGCCACCAAACTGAAGGCACAATATATTCATATATATATATAAATGTACATACACTTATTAGTACACGAGTATTTATACAGAGTCCTACATGTTATAATATATGTACAAACTGTATAATATGTTTGTATGCGAGTTTTCTCCCCTAAGTCGTATTTGAATAATAGTTTTTTGTCCTTTTCTAAACTCGAATTGCTTTATTTCCAATCGTTCAATCCGTCATCGTTATTTTATCCAGCCACGGTGGTTTTTACTGCGAAGTATATCGATCCGTTTATATTGCCATACGAATAAATAAAATAAAAATCCGTTTATATACATAAATTCTATGTACACGTTTATTATATGCACATATAATGATGTGTATACGTGATACTATCCAGATACTATGTATAATATATTATTTATGTTTTATTATTACTCTATGATTGCTACGCTGAAAAAAATTGGAAAGTAACGTTGTCTGTGTAGGTAGGTACTAATGCCGATATCGATCGACTGTGGCAAACGAGTACACTGCGTGCGCAAACATAATTGGATAACAAAAGTTATTACATTATAATACCATGATATACATAACATATCAATCGTCTACAGCTACAAGCCCGCGTTCCGGTACTGTATAAACTGAATAACGATGAGCGTTTGTCGAATGATTTTTGTCCGACGCAACGCAATAACTCTCTTTATCGTTGTAATCATTTATCGTACAACATATACGAAGTGCGTGTAGAAAGTTTGGGAACTCTTACGATTTATAATGCCACCGCATGTATGTGCCATTAAAACGTCGATTGAAAAACCGTTCGATTTCACGCATCTGTATGTAGTTAACGTTCGACTCCTCGAAGCACATCGCGACTTGTGGCTTTTAACCGTTACAATTTATTAATGTTGTAATACGTCATGTAAATTACAACACGATCTTTTCGCTTTGACAGTACCTGCTAACAATTTCCGCATGTATTATTTTTGAGGAAAATCAAAACTAATGAAATTTCGTGTTTTGTATTTGATTCGCAGGCTATTATCAACCGGCCGGGCCTCTGATCTCTACTCATCACCTGCTGCCGCATCACGTGCACTTGCATCATCCGTCGCACGTGAAGTCGTCGCTGGCTCCGCCGTCGGTGCCCACACCGCCGTCGTCTGCTGGCACGGCCGCACCACCGGCGACCGAGTCGTCCGACACCGAGGTGGTACCGATCAGGTCCACGTCCGTGCCCACGCCACCCGGCTACCGTTACCCGCCGCAGGCTCAGTACCACCCGCCGCCGATCCCGTCGTACTACCCGTCGCCGCCAGCTTCGGCTAGCCTCCAGTACCCGCCGCCGCCGCCACAGGTGCCGACCCATTACCTGCCGGAGCCGCCGAACCCGTGCTCCTATCCCGGTGGACCGCACCATCAGCCCGGCTACTTCCACCACAGCCGCAGCTCGCCGTACCATCACATACCGTTCCACCACAGACGGCCACCGGCTGCACCACCGTACACGCCGGCCGGTGGACCGCCCACGTATTACCACGAGTACTACGGTCCGCCCCCCGGGCCACCGCCTGCGCAGCCGTCCGGGTCTCCTAGCGTACACCAGCAACAAATGTTGGTGGCCACCAGGCCCGGCGACCGACCGGACCACCATCAGCCCCCGCCGCCGCAGCAACAGCAGCAGCAGCAGCAGCTACCTCCACCGCCGGACGCGTACCCCGCTCCGCAGCCGCTCTACTACTCCCCGTATGGTGCGCCTCCGGGACCGTCGTGCTACTCGCCCGCGCCCCCTCGGACCTACGTAGACCCAACATACCACTCGTGTCCGTGCCCAATGCAAACGTGTCCCAATCCAAAAAACGTCCATACTGGCCCGCTTACTGGTGCAGTCAGTAAGGGGCCAAAACATCATTCGACAGTAGTTACTCTTCCGCCAGTCGCACTGGCCCTACCACAAGAACCTCCACGGGCCCACGGGCCTCCCAGCCCGGCCAGGGGCAGCGCTGGAGTTCCCGGACCGCCGCGGTCTGCGTCCTCCGGCAGCCCGTCCAAACAAGTTCCTTGGTGCATGAGTCCGCTGAGCCCAGCTAGGGCGTCCGTGCAACATCTGGCGCCTCAATCGCCCGCCATGTTGGCCGCCAAGAATCCCACCTCTGAGTGGAATACGACCGAGGAGAAATGCGACACCACCGGCTTGTTGGCCATCGGCAAAGTCCTCAGCCAGTCCGTTTTGGGCCTGGATCATCAGCCGATCGACCATCACGACATCGTACCGAAAATCGAGCCTATCGATGACGAACCGTCGCAATCTTATTACACTCTAAAGGTTGATATGGCCAGCGAAGACGGCGATTCCACATCGGCCGCTGGAGAAAACGACGAACATCAGACCATCGATTTGTCGATCAAGCCGCGGGAATGTCCGGAAGAATTAACTACTGTTTACTGCACAACCTCCGTCAATAACAATAATAGTTTTAACCATAACAACAACAATCATGGTGACGGTGACAAAATAGTGAAAGGATCAGCGAAAAGGAAGAAACTTAATCCCATGCAAATAGTCTTAGCGAAAAAATCTAAAATCCAAGAAGGAATTGAAGATAACATTGGTAACGGCGATGACGCCGCCGCCGTTGCTCTCGACGACGGTACAGAAATCAATGAAGAGTCAGCGGCGGCGGCAGCGACAATAGTAACAACAACAACAATTGCAACAACAATAACTGCAAGTACGACGACAATCGAAGACGAAACGATTACGGTTAAGCGAAAGAACAGTATCAAATCAACGGACGTCAAGTCCGAACAGGAGATACTGGACGAGTGCATGACTGAAGAAATATTGCGGTCCGTATTGACGGACGAGAGCGACGGTGATGACATGATTACTGAAGCGTTCGTTAAGAAAAAAGGAGTGTCGAAGAAAACGAAAAAAGGTAGAAAAGATCGGAAGAACGGTGGGAACAAAAAAGAAATGACCGGTAAGTAATAAATCATATATAGCGCGCGCGACATACGAATGTGGTATTTTATTCATCTCTTATATAATTCCTTATTATTTTCTCCCTATATTCTCTAGACGCGATGAAGCGAGAGCTGGAGCAGCGTATGCGCGAGGAGTTTGCGCAGCTGTCACGGCTCAAGAATCTAGACCTTGCGCCCAGGTGGTCCAACGGTTGGATATGGCAAGGCAAACCTTTCAAACGATCCGTTTACCTAGAGGTACGTGTACAAAACATAAACCGGTGTGTACGGTAAATAACATTTATTTTACTATTACGCTCTCGCGCTGACAATACGATGTTATTGCGTCTTCATTGTGCGGTGTGTCGTCGTATTTATGTAAATTATGATACCATGTTGTTGTTGTTTGTTGTATGCGTAGAATGACACGCCGGTGTTGAGAAAGTGTTACCCGTGTATGCGTCACATGCAAGGTGACACGATATACGCGAGGGACTGCGTGCTGCTGAAGTCGGGTTCTCGTAAGAACGACTTGCCGTTCATCGCCAAAATCGCCTACTTATGGGAAGACCCCGTCAACGGTAAGTAAATTTAATGGTAATCGGTGCACGAGCTGCTTATCGGATATTCATGACATCGGTATTACGCGTATAACCAAGGTCGTATCATCTGCGTGCGTGTATGGAGGTTTTAATGCACATTTCATTTTCGAAATCCCTGAAAAACAAACGTATGCGAAACATCTATCGGAAGCAAAACATTTTCCGGTTCCCTCCCTCTTCCAAAACCTTTGACCTAGGTTGTTGGTTTCGATAACGCACCGTAGTGTATACCGTGTTTTATGTAGTAACGCATGCGTGTCTCGGAGATTAGATTATGCTACTCAGTCCTTATGTGTCGCGAGTCCGGACTGGATACGTAAACATAAACGACGAGTATGATATTGCATTGGTCTTTCGACTATTACGTATGTTTACTTGATTCGCGTTCGTTTCGCAGGAGAAATGATGATGTCGCTGTTATGGTACTACAGGCCGGAGCACACGAAACAGGGACGGCAGAAGGATGACATGCCCGACGAGCTGTTCGCGTCCAAACACAGGGACGTCAATAGCGTGGCCTGCATCGACGACCGGTGTTACGTGTTGACGTTCAACGAATACTGCAGGTCCGTGTTTCACTAAATGATGACATCTCGTCACGTTTTTCGTTTCCATTATTTTCTTTATTTCCTCTCGAGGTCCGTCGATGTAGAAATATACTCCTTTATACATAAATGAATTTTATTTTTACCTGTCGTTTAAAATTCAAATTAATCATGTTAATAATATGTGGCGTGTGATACTTCTTAACCGTTTGTCGTAGACCTTGTAAATAAGTGGGTTAAGTTAGATTATATTATATGCACTAGCGATAGCAGTTCTTGACAGAAGTTATGTTCAAATTTTGTCGGACAACGTCACTGTCCAGCGGTTGTTTATTGTTAAAATAATAATATACTACCGCCGATGAGTCGGTATATCATTTCGATTTAATTATTTATGACGGATACCGACATTCTATAAGTTTTCTTTCGACATAATTGACCTACAATTATAATATTATAATTTTAAATATAATGACTGCTGCGTGCATCCATATATTATTGATTTCTGCAAACAGAAAAAAATAAAAAAAAAAAATGAAAACAACAACTATAAGGTTTTTTTGACTATATGCATACGTTTTTAACTCTGTATTGGTTTTGAATCAGAATTAGTGACTAGTGAGATAGGAAAAATAGAGATAATCGTATTCATAAACATATATTATTAAAATAAAAAATAAAATGTTTACACGTCATCCGACAAATTGCGTTGTTCGTACGCAGTGCAGTGACAGAGGCTGGCTTTGAAATAACGTCAGAAAGCCGAACGTAAATATTTTTTTTCATTCGAAATAATAGTGCAGTGTAGTAATATATTACGTCCGCAATAATATAACTGTTGAATTTTAGAAATCGTTCTTTATCAACGCTCTGTCGGTGAACTCTGAATTTCCTAGAATTTATGCCCCCTCCACCCTTCCACCGTTATATGTGTGTGTTATATATACTTGTTTACGGCCACTGAATGTGATGATATTATTATTTCAATATTTGTATTCATAACGTAGAATAATTATTATAATTTCGCATGCGGCATTTACAAAAAAAAAAAAATAAATAAAAAAATGTATAATAATAATAATTATAAAAACACGTTATACTGATATTATAACAACCAGTGACAGATATCGAAACAAATCAAGTATCCAATCTAGACTGAATTATTTATAATAATTACTGGGAAAAAACAACCCTTGAAATTCACATACAGGTGGAAAACGTTCACGCGTGCGGAACTCAAGCCTCTGGTAACTTTGTGGGATTATATCTTTATGTACACGCGTTAATCCTGCAATGATGAATTAACACGATAAAATTGTGTACATAGTGCGATCAGTGTCGTGTTAAGCCGCCCGTGACAACAGAAAAATTGCCACCTCGTAATATATTAGCTTTATGGCTTTACATGTAATACATTAATGTATGTACCGCACTCAGTTGGTTAAAACTTCAATCTGCTCTAAAACTGTTCGTACACATTCCGAGTTAAATACAAAGTGTTTAGCGCGATGTGTAATTAAGACTTTCCTTTTGCTCTCTCTCTCTCTCTCTCTCTCCCTCTCTCTATCACTCTGCGCCTCCCCCACTCCTCTGCGTATGTTTATGAATATCGTGATGAACACAATTATAGTAATAATAATAAAACAACAATCAATAATAATAGCAAGCCCATTGGTGTGTGTAGTAGTAATGCGTTTGTTTCTGTCGGTCCAACAGGCATCGGAAACAAATGAAGTCGGTACAAGAGAACTTGGTGTTGTGCAAAGCGGTAGTGCCGCCGTTGCAGGAGACCAACCCCAGGGCCAGACAGCTGCCCGCTGAAGGCGCGCCGTCAGATCTGATATTCTTCTGCCGCCGCGTGTACGACTGTCGGCAGAAACGGTTGCTGAAGAAGCCACAGCTGTGACCAGAACGCAGCCGTCGCCGCCGCCTTCACGTACTCGACCACGGTCAACATCACGTCGCCGCCGCCAGCGTCGTCGTCGTCGTCTCTTCGCACTGCTTCAGCAGTCGTTGCCGGCTCCCAGATAACGACGATACGTCCGGCCGTCGTCGTGTTTATATTATTTATTATTATTATTATTATTATTATTATTATTATTATTATTATAATTATTATGATTATTGCTACGTTCGTTTCGATTGTATTCGTTCTTTTTTAATATTATTATTATTATTATTTTTATTATTATTGTTATCGAATGCACGCGCGCGCGCGCACGCGCTCCCAAAACGATGATAGGCAAGATATTTTTTTTTTTTTTTTATTTAATGGGGCTCTAAAACCCCGTGGACGGGATTTGCCCCTCTGGGACTAAATTAATATAGATATTTTATTCGCGCGCACCCACTGTGATTGGAGAGATATTTTTTATTTTGAAAACAATTTTTTGACTGGTTAATAATCGAAACTCTTTAAAATAATTGAATCACACGTGTAGAATATAATATATATATATATATATACTCTATTACGGTATTATAGGTTCATAGTACTACACAATATAAAAATAATATCCCCTGTACCCACCTACCCACCCGTTGTTCGCGAAAACATAAATATATGTTTACAAGTTATAGATTAAATTTGCATCGACAGAAATTCTATTGTTTTTGTACTATAATATGTACCTATAATTTTTAAGTACAAAAGTTATGGAAAATCAAAACAAAAAAACTCGTTCCGTTTCATGTTTGTCTGTGCTATATATGTATAACTATATATAGTTGTTATTACTCTACCTCTTCTTTTATTCTCCTCATGTTTTATTATTATTTTTTACGAATATTAGTTGATTTTATTTTATTATTATATTTGATTATAATTTACTGACGGGTATGTACATTTTGTTTGCTTGTATTTTTTGCTGCACAGTCAGGAAATGGAATCGGTATCTCTTTACCCATACTCAAATTAGTTAGCCCCTAGATAATCTGGTTTTTCTTGTTAAATGATCTTATTCTCCATATCACATGCACATCTAGTCATTTGAACAGAATACAGTCTTTTAAGACTTCCGATGAGTCTATTCCATTCATTGTTTCCATCCACTAACCTTTTTTTTATTTATAACTATTATTTTATTTTAACGTCACACACATTTCCTTTTCCTCGATACAATCACACATATTAAAGTATTGATATTAATTACAAATAATGAATGGCCCGGTCGGCGGTATATAAATATATATTTTTTTTTACTTTAACGCTATTTTAGTTTAGTCGCATAATTCCAATGTTTTTGCTTTAAATGTGTTGTTATAGACTACAAAATAAAATACATATATTATTAATTATTATTACTATATTGATTCCTAATAACCAAGTATATAAATGTTAGTAAAACAACAACCAATTAAAGAATTTGATTAAGTTATTAAAAATTTAATGAAATAAAACACTATGGGTATAAAATATTTTATTTTTAGATATTTATGATGTGTAAATGGACCAATTTTCGTGTATAAAATTTTACATTATTTACATAGCTCCGGATAGACAAGTAGCTTAGAATTATTAGATAAAAGGTCATTTAGTTTGCAATAATTTTATATAGGTATGATTTTTTTCCGAGTGTAATATTTTGTGTTGTAATAGTAGAATTTTTTTTTTTAACACATATCCAAATATGTGTTTAGAATGTTATCAATTAACATCCCTATTATTTGAATTAAGTCGCATAATGTATAATTTTGACATTCAATGAAATATATAACACTGATATTATAATAAATGTAATGTTTTAATTTTATCCATATTAAATAAATATACTTTGTTTTTCAGCTATTGTAAAATATTCAATTATATTTATAGATCTAGAATCTGATTACCTATTTTATCTTATGCATTGATAGTTATAAAAACAATGATACACTGTTTTCAATGAATATAATATATATATATATATATATATTCGTGTAGTATGTGACAAGAATATTAAGGTGGCAAAAATTCACCAATCAGTCATGCGTGATTATAATAATGCTCGAAACAAGAAAAATTAAGTATAGGAGCTCAATACAATGATTTAAAAACTGCGTTCTAAGAACAAAATCAGATACCAGTGAGGCCCCCCACATTCCATCACATATACTGCTGTACTCACCTATCGCGTAGGTCGTATTAGGATGTTGGACCTCAGTTGTATAGGTCTTCTCTATGTATTAAAAATATTTAAAATTAAGGCCATTAAAAAAAAAATGCATGGTAGGCCTATTTGAGCCTCTCTAACACTACAGTCACCACCACCTTTCCTTTGAATACTACATTATAGCTGCTCATATTTACTATATGATACACACACACACACACACACACACACATTCATTATACAGGTATAACAATAGAGGAGCGAAAATGCAGGTGCTTGGGTTTGCGGACGATTTAAACATTTTGGGAAAGCCGTTAAACGACACCAAAAGAGCAGCCCAAGTCTTGGAACAAGCAGCCAGTAAAATAGGATTAAAAATTAATAGGGAAAAAACGAAGATAATGAAATTAATAGAGAATGAAGAGAATACGGGCGATGATGATGAAGCCGTAGTGTTTGAAAAAGTTAACGAGTTCCAGTATTTAGGAGTCATGCTGAGTGTCAAAAATGATTGGTCAAGGGAGATCGGAATAAGAATAACAAAGGCTGAAAGGGCAGCATTTGCACTAAGTAAGTTTCTGAAATCCAAATTATACTCAAAGAAAACAAAGGCAAGGTTGTACACGGCTATAATAAGGCCCACGTTAACTATGGATGCGAAACCTGGACAACCACTAGTAACGCGGAAAGGAGATTAAGGACGTTTGAAAATAAAATATGGAGAATAATTTGTTGTCCTGTCTATGATATTAGAACAGGTTTATGGAGAAGAAAATTCAATAAGGAATTACAGGATGAGTTAGAACTGGCACCAGTCACTAGTTTTATTATTGGCCAGCGAATACAATGGCTTGGTAACGTAATGCGCAGAAGTGAGGAAGAGACGGTTAGAGCGGTGCTGGAATGGAGGCCTACGGGAAAGAGGCCTCGCGGACGGCCTAGGAAAAGATGGTTGGGTACAGTAAAAGAAGACCTCAAGAAAATAGAAGTACGAGAGTGGAGGACATCAGTTCATAACAGGGAAGAATGGAGGCAGATCGTGATGGCGGCAAAAACTCTCAAAGAGTATTAAATGCCAGCAGAAGAAGAAGAATGATAATAATGGTTTATGGCTAATACAATATAAACAATATATTTGTATTACCACTGGCAATTAATACAATAATTATTATGGTCACGTTTATTTTTTTGACGTAACGTTCCAGCACATTTATCATGTGGCCACTTTTTGCACCCAGTGGATTAAGTGCATTGGATCATAGATTAAATATACATATTATATGTATATTTAATCTATGCCACGAATATAATTGGCAACTATAAATGCAATAAAAGCTGCATTGCTATCGTTTGTGTTACTTTAGTCTACGGTTAAAGGGTAAAAGCAATAACAAAGCATTAATATATAACAATATACACATCATATGTACTTAGGAATTTTGTCCCGGTCTTCCCTAATTGTATAAATATATTTATATTTACCAGTGGGTAACCAAATATGTATAGGTACTTATTCCTAACCCGTCACTCCCGTTAACGTAAACAAGCTTTATTGTAAGAATTTTTTCCAACTACACAAATAAAATATATATCACACTCTGAACACTAATTTTATTGGTTCTGATAAAACAGATGATGAATCCAAAGACGAAGAAGGAGCCAACATTGGTTTCACTAACCAATTATTCAAACAATTTGATCTCATATTTATCATTTATTTATTTTAATTTATATTTCATAGACTATTTTTTAATTATGTATATAATAAAATATACAATATATAATATTTATTTACTATTTTTATAAATCATTCTTTATAATTATAATTATAATAATTATCAAATATTTATATTATAATTATATAATTTATAAAAATTAATATTATAAATTATGAATAATAAACTAAACCGATGATTTTAAGTAATAAAATAACACATTTCTAATTTTAAATAACTTCGGGGAAATAAATTTTATTGTACTTCTCAAGTCTGCAGTTAATTATTCAAGTGCAGATGTTCATTAAATCAACTGCATATTTTATTTTTCCTAATGCACAGTTAGTGTCCTACTGCACCTTACAATAAAGCCTGAACGTAAGGTGGATCTGCGTTTGAGTATTCCTGACATTTAAATATCTGTCTAATATTTACCTAAAATAATAAATAAATATTCGTAAAATGTATTCACAAAACATAGAACAAAATATTATATACCTATATTTGATCATCATTGTGATTAAATATTTCAATTTTCTTTGCAGAATATTTTGCTTTCAATTTGCTAGTTCACAATCTAATTTTAATACAACAGCGATACCTAGAGATGTTAAAATACCGTATTTTATTTTGTTGTTGTATAATACAGTTTAATACATGTATTATACCGTATAGAACATTCCAGTACCTCAAATTATTGGAAATTTAACAGAGGTTATAAACCTATTATTAATTATGAGATACGAATCATTTAAAAAAGGAATAATTTAAAAAATGACTAGAAGGTCAGAAAACATATAATACAAGATTTAATTTAATAATTTTAATGGATATTTTTAGAATGAGTACTTTCCCTACTCATTGGGAACACATGATATGATAATAATTAATAAATGATAATAATAAATAATAATTTTATATCTAAATATTTTTAATAGTGGTAATAACTAAAAATAACTCCTTAATTCTTTTTTTTTTATACCGTCTGTATAAAATAATTTTATACCTTGTATAATACAGTTTTATACCACTGTATAATACAAACTCACATCTCTAGCAATACCTATTTACGGAATAGGTGGGTATTTATTATAAAACTTTTTAAATTTATATACATTTTTTTCGACTACTTCCCTAAGACTTTTCTTGTAGGTGCTCATGATCACGTCCAAAATTTTAAGTACCGCTATTATTCTTCGGAATCAGCGAACAGCAGTTGATCGTTATTGATAATTATTGACAATCTTGATTACAATCATCGAGAATCGAGATACATCACATTATTAATATGAATCACGTGTAGAGAAGATATTCTTGAAAATTCGTATAGAGATAATCCTCTACACCGTGGTATAAATAATTGGTGGATATCTGGAGGGGATTAACCCCCCCATTACCAAGAAAAATTGTTGGTAAATGCGAAATTTTAATAATAGTGTGTAGTTGAAGAACTATTTTTAATTTAATTTTATAATTATTTGTATTTAATATAAGTTTAGGTATTTAAAATGCTACGGTTTTGCTTCTACAATAAGTCACTATACGGTTAGATACGTAAAAAATATTAACCCCCAACATTTTGAATGGATATCTATTTATGGCATGAATAAATGTTATCGTAGGTACCTATAAATATCGGAATATATCGATAAATTATCATATTCATGGACACTAGAGTTCTCTAGCATAGTTACTTATCAGATTTTTGATTATCATTATTCGGTTCTGTTATCAATTCTATCTCGTTTCACGTGGTATAATAAACAATATCAAAGTTGAACATATTTAGGATTTCATAGTTTGGAACTCGATTGTTAAGATCACAAATTGTGTTGTTTTTGATGATTTGAATATAAAATTAACAAATACACCATGTGTGACGTAGAAGGTGAGTTAAAAGCCAAAATAAATCTACTTATTTATTTTGAATTGAATACATTATTGGTTTCTGGTAACATTTTCTATAAGTTATTTTATATTAATTGTATGATGTTGTATATTGTATAACATAATGAATTGTATCAAATATAGTAATCTAACTATTTCTATAATATGATATTTTAGATCAAATATCTAAACTAAGTCAAGAAGAACGAATGGTTTCTACGGTTGCAGAAATTATTCAGAAATTATTGATTGCACAAAAAGAGAATAGAGATGTAAATCTTAACAAATTAAAATCTCAAATATCATCAAAATATGGATTGAAATCATCTCCTCGGCTTGTTGATATTATATCTGCTGTTCCAAATGATGCCAAAAAATTATTGTATCCAAAATTGAAAGCAAAACCTGTACGGACAGCTAGTGGAGTAGGTTTGAATTTTACTTAGTTAATAATATAAGATTTACTTATATTTGTTTATAACAATCTTTAGGTAGCAATTGTAGCAGTTATGTGTAAACCTCATCGTTGTCCTCATATTAATATGACTGGTAATATATGTGTGTATTGCCCTGGAGGTCCTGATTCTGATTTTGAATACTCAACACAGTCTTATACTGGTTATGAACCTACTTCAATGAGAGCAATTCGAGCACATTATAATCCATATGTTCAAACTCGCCATCGAGTTGAGCAGTTGAAACAATTGGGACATAATGTTGATAAAGTAGAATTTATAGTTATGGGAGGTACATTTATGAGTTTACCTGAAGATTACCGTGATTATTTTATTAGGAATTTACATGATGCTCTGTCTGGTCATACAAGTTCTAATGTTCGAGAAGCCGTAAAGTATGTATAATAACTTAATTGATTTTAGTTTTAAAACTAACTAAACTAATATTTGTTTCAAGATATTCAGAAAGAAGCAATGTAAAATGCATTGGCATTACAATTGAAACTCGACCAGATTATTGTTTGAATAGGCATTTGACTGATATGTTAAATTATGGTTGTACACGGTTAGAGATAGGAGTTCAATCTGTGTATGAAGATGTTGCCAGAGATACTAATAGAGGTCATACAGTTAAAGCAGTATGTGAAACATTTAATCTCGCCAAAGATTGTGGGTTTAAAGTCGTATCACATATGATGCCTGATTTACCTAATGTAGATTTAGAAAGAGATTTTCAACAATTTAAGGTTCTACAATTTTCTGATTAAAATTTAAAGTTATTTTATCATATTTAAGTATTCTTTAATGTAATATTATTATTATGTTCGTAGGAATTTTTTGAAAATCCTGCTTTTCGTGTTGATGGTTTAAAAATTTACCCTACTCTAGTAATGAGAGGTACAGGGTTATATGAATTATGGCGTAGTGGAAAATATCGTAGTTATTCACCATCTGAATTAGTTGATTTGATTGCACATATATTAAGTCTTATCCCTCCATGGACTCGTGTTTATAGAGTTCAAAGGGATATTCCAATGCCATTAGTTACGTAAGTATATGATTTTACTAGGAAAATATCATGCTTGAATAATTTTTATTACAATTAATTTGTTATTGATTTAATGTTTATTAAGGAAAGTGGTCACTTTTGTATTTTACTGTTTTGAACAAAATTTTGTTTTATTACAATGATGATGTTAACTGTATAGCATTTTAGCTTTTTTTTATCATTTCATTAATGGTATTTAAATCTAATGTATTAATCAATTTATTTTTATAGAGTACTTAAACATCTCAAAATGTATTTTAAGTATACATTTTTGAATAAAATTGAATCATACTTAAGTTAATTATTTTTGATGAATATAATAAATGTGAAAAAAAAATTGATTATGTTAATTTTAATCATTATACTATTTTGGACTTTAATATTATTAATTCATAATTATAATTATGATTTAATTGTATGTGTGTGTGTGTCTATGTGTGTTATAGATTTTTTCCATTTGATTTTAACCCAATCATGCACCTAGTTTTGTGTTAACTGTTAAAATAATATATGTTATGTATAATTAAGAAGATTAAATATTAGTTTGTAAAATTTTTTTATAAATTTATAGTTCTGGTGTTGAACATGGAAATTTACGTGAATTAGCTTTAGCACGAATGAAAGATCTTAACTTGCAATGTCGTGATGTTAGAACAAGGGAAGTTGGAATTCAAGAAATACACAATAAAGTTCGCCCATATGAAGTATGCATCGTTCATTTTAAATATATTAAGCTATTAAATTACAATTTTTTATTAATCAATAAATAACAATTATATCTATAACTGGGTATTCGTTTAGTATGCGACCTACCGGTAGCGTGACCTACCAGTCCGATAATTGATTTAAAAACATTCAAATTAAAAATTATATAATTAGGCGTTATTTTATTATTACAGATAACAAATTATATTCAATATCAATCAAAATTAATTTAAATCAGTTACAATTAAAAATGATATAATTAGGTTATTTTATTATTACAGAATATCAGTATAAAAAAAAAAAAATGCATAAAATTAAATTATGTTTGGCAATACACTATTTGTGCCAACATTCTAAAGTTTTAAACACACAATATCGGATTGACGACAGAACACATACTGACAATATTGTCGATAATGTTAGAATGACAAAATATCTATTGGTAAAAACCAGTAAATATAATATAACTATAAAGATAAGCAAGCATAGGTTGTCTATACCTATAATATAGACAATTGTCTTGGTAGGTCACACACTAAATCCAGTAATACAGGTAGGTCACATACTAAATTCGATTTTCAACCGGTAGGTCACATACTAAACGAATATCTATAACTGTATATGAATAAAATAAGATAATAATTATTAGATTACTTGAATTGTTTATGAAATATTTTTTTATTTAATTAATAATAAGGTATTATTTTATAATAATATTTTAGATTGAGTTGATACGTAGAGATTATGTGGCAAATAATGGTTGGGAAACATTTTTGTCATACGAGGATCCGGAACAAGATATTTTAATAGGGTTATTAAGATTACGCAAGTGTACAGATTCATTTAGGTATAAAAATTACCAAATAAAATTTTAATTTGTGAATAACTAAAATGTATATTATTTTATAGACCTGAGTTAAAAGGAAAAGTTTCAATTATTAGAGAATTACATGTGTATGGTAGTGTAGTACCTGTTCGGGCAAGAGACCCAACTAAATTCCAACATCAAGGATTTGGTATGTTATTAATGGAAGAAGCTGAAAGAATAGCTGTTGAAGAACATAAATCCACTAAAATGGCTGTTATTTCTGGTTAGTATAAATATTAATCTGTTAATATTGTTGTTACATATTTTTTTGTTATACCTATTATAAATATTTGGATATTTTAGAATTAACAAGTATTATAAGCCTGAATTTTATTTTTTGTTGTTAGACATTGGGTTATAAAAAATAGTAATTAATTTATATAATCTTTTTTTTTTTTTTTTTTAGGTGTTGGTACTAGAAACTATTATAAGAAACTTGGTTATCATTTAGATGGACCTTATATGTCAAAATCGTTATAGTTTTTATGTTAATTACTTATACATTTAACAAGGTAAAAATAATAATAATAAACATGTATCTATTAGAAAGTATGTACTATATAAGTATAACCTTTTCTAAGTAATGTAATTATTTTTATCAAATGAAAATATACATATTAATTATTTATCATGTATCATATCTTTATTTATCATTTTTTTATTCTATCAGTATTTTATTATTTTGTATGTTATCATTTACTTATTTAATTAATTATCTATGTAATAATTTTCCTATTCCAGACATTTTAGAACTAAAATCAGGTTTTTATAAAAATATGGAATTATAAATTCCATATCACATTATTTATTTAAAATTTATAAATATTAAGTTATTACTTATGAAGTATCTGTAGATCTTTAATAACTCAATTTTGTTTGATATATTTCTATTGAAAATATAGAATTTTTTTAATAAGTTTATGTAGGTCAAAGATCAAATGTTGAAAAAACCTAATGTATAATATAAGTGTTTATCAAGTATAAATTTTCATCTGCGAGATACAAAAATCAATACCAAGGAATATCAATATCTCATAGTGACAAAATTGTTCTAGATTTTAATCTTTAAAATTATGTAAAAACAACAAAATCATGTTTTGTCCTATATTACATCTATACTAATGACTATTGTAACTGTTGAAAAGTTTTTCATTAATCAGAAGATTGAGATAGTAATTGATTAATTAACCAGCTAATATTTGATTGACTGAACTTGAATTGACGCATTATAATATCATTAAAATTTTTAAAAATTTAATAGTATAGTAAGTTATTTAACGAACAAAAATGAAAAAATTTGTTTTAGGTAATAACTTATTCTTCTTGTATTTAATATTAATGAATCTGTTATTATTCTACACAAAAATTAAATTACTCAAATGATGAAGTAATTTTATAATCAGATACTTTGTCCATTTTATAAATCAAGTGTTATTTTTAATTTTTAATTTTTTAAAAATATTAAATATATAATTAAACCTTTTATTATAATAATTTAAATTTTTACATTATATTATAAAATACAACTGAAAAATTTAAGTGTATCAATTTTGTTACAATTTCTAACAATTTTAGTTTATGATTATCCCATAAAAAAAGTTATTTATGTATGCATTTTTATATGCACTATTATTTATAAACTAGTTGTTTAGCGTAGTAAAATACTATGGTGACTAAACAATTATAATTAATAAATTAAACAATACATTTTTTTAGTACCTACACATTACAGTACACAGTATTATTTTGTTGTAACACATTTCCTTAAATTTAAATAGTTAAACTACTTAAATTTTTTTTGTGCGCTGCAAACCATCATAAAGTAATCTTTTAAATGTTATTTAATAGATTTAGATTTTTAGCTCATTATTATTTAGCTATGAATATAATGTAATGTTAGGTTTTTAGAAATATACCCTCAGTAATAATCATGAGTAATTATTATTCCTAATCATGTCAATCAAAATAAGATTTGTTTTTATTTTCAATTCTGTGTTTTCTAATGTTTATGAAAAATAAGAATTGGTTATAATCTAATAAACAAATATTTTTTCAATTTCAAATAAAATTGAGACTGATTTTTAAGGCCCCCGCCTTTTAAATCTATAACAATAGATAATAATTTCGATCAGTCATCGCTCATTTTAGAACCACGGTTATTATATTTCTCAACATAACCATAACCACTGTTTCAGTGCGTGCGTGCAACGTTCCACTGCGCTTGCGCACAACGTTAACCGTTGGTATGGTGGGGTTTCGAGGACGGAGACCTACGCGTCATCTCATAGCGTCTGCCAGTGCGTTCATTTTTTTTCTCCAATTTTTTCTTTTCATTACATGTGGTTGTGTCGTACGTGTCTACGAAACACAACCCATGAGGAATAGTGTAGTTTTTTAATTCAAATAAATTAAAAAACCCCAAAAAAAAATATAAAATAAATTAAATTAACTAAAAAAAAAGGAAAAATTACATAAAATATAAAAAAAATTTCTTATTATTTATCCCCTTGTAAAATCCGTATATAAGTGAAACGCGCATTTTGTAATTTTATTTTTCCCACGTCGACAGTCACTCGTTTTTATAGATCAAGATGGCTTCGCTGTACGTTGGAGACTTGCATTCGGACGTGACCGAAGCTATGCTGTTTGAGAAATTCAGCACGGTCGGTGCTGTTCTGTCCATTCGTGTTTGCCGTGACATGATCACCAGAAGATCGCTGGGATACGCCTATGTCAACTTTCAAAACATGGCGGACGGTAAACTTTTTTTATTACCTTCGCGGTGTATAACGTATCCGCTTGTCTTATCTTACGATAAAAAATAATTTATCTCTGGTTTCGTACCCAAGATGAAAATGAGTTTTCCTCTTTTAATCGAACCCTCTCGTCATTCGGAATTGTGGTGCCACGTGTAATGTTTTTTTTTATTTTTCGTAATGTTCATGTTTTCTGTTATTCATGGCGATGTTTTACATGGATAATTATTTTAACGTTTTACTTTTGAGACATTCTTCCCCTGTACATCGTCAAGATTGTGTGCTTCTTGACCATGCGTTGACCATGTTTTTTCCACGTTCTTGGTAGCGTGGTGGTTTCTATTGGACACCAGAAAATGATCACGTGGTCATTGCATTAACCTACCTGGGTTCTACGTGTCTAAAATTTTTCTATTATAATTTGTTTTTGTCGACAAGTCGATTTCACTTCTGTTTAAATAGGAGTTAGAACATGATTAATTCGAGTTTCTCATCGCTCTGATTTTGTGGTCTATGATAATGGTGGTATTTTTTTATGAGGTACATCGTCCAAAATATAGTATTTTATTTTTCTTATTTATTATATCAGCTATTAAATTTGCTGTTGTCACTGATAAAAATATTAGTTTTGTGTTTATATTATATTATTTTGTAGAACTTTGTATTAAAATATTGTTACTTATAATATGAAAAAAAAAAATACTATAAACTAACATAGTGAGATTATTAATTAAATTTGATAACTGATATTTTAATTAAAATTCAATATACCTATATAATACTATTCTATATAATTTTGATAAATGAAAGTTTTAATGTTGAGTATTCATTTATATCACAGAATATATACTACATTACTGTCATTATTGTGTAATTGTAGGTAAATAACCAGTTTGGATAATTTAAATTTTTATTATGAACTATAGGTAAGTTTTTATAATCTGGATAATTTAATCGTAATATATTGTTAAATTATTACAATCACGTATACTGAGTGCAAGAATGTTTAAAAATCGAACTAGGGTTTTTCATCTATTCAAATCTATGTACTATATGGATCTTACGGTACTTCCATAATCAAAATGTTATAAGTATCTAGTTATATTTTTCAAAAAAATTTTGAGAATGCTGTAGAAGAATGCTTCAAGAAGAACATTTTCTAATTTCAAGTGAAATTCTTATTTCATTGAGTTTCACTTGGTGTTCCAAAAGTGTGTCTCGTGGTCTTAACATCATGAGTATTGCCCTCCTATATCAGGTTATCCATTTGAATTTGTTCCTTTTTATTTATTTTTATCTTATCTTTTATTTTATTTAAGATATTTTTTATCCAAAATGTGACATGAATTGAAAAATTTAGGAAACTGCGGTTGAACTTAATTTAAAATAGATACCTATATATGAATTTTGATTTTAAAAATTATAAAAAAACACTAAACATTTATTGGTCCTTAAAAATTATATTTATTGATAATTTAATATTCACCTTTGTAATTCAAGTTTATAAATCATTGCGCATTTTTTTTTTTTCATAAGTTATATATTGTTAGGTATTTTAATTAAAATGTATTAAATACAACAGTATAACCAGTGGTAGAGTGGCCCGATGGGCTGGTTGGCAATCGCCAACTGGCTCCTTGCCTAATTCATGCCCTATAGTTTGATCTTGATTCTTCCAAAAAATTAGTATTGTCAATTGCATTTGTTTTAAAATATGTGCTTTCTGCTATTGAATGGTTATCCTAAAAACCAGGCTTATTTATATTATTATCCAATTAAAACATTATATTGTTAATACATATTATTATTCATTTTTAACATGTGTATAAAATAGTTTGTACTAAACAACTAATTTCAGAACAGATACAAAATCTTTAAATTATTTTATTTTTTTATCATAATTAAAAATATGTAAAGTAGAATATCACATGTTTTATTAAATAAAAAAAAAAAAAATTACCAAATTTTGGGAAAAGTTAATTTTAATTCAATGGAAAAATTAAAAACATTCAAGTTTTGGGTGAAAAATTGAGAAATGTAACTAGAATGTGTTCAAAACTATATACATATAATTATTTAGCCTTGTGTATTTTCAGTTACTTTTTCCTATATTGTTGTATTTTAACCATATGTAAAACGCCCTGTCCCCCATTTCATAAATTTTTTTTTGAAAATATCACTAAATATGGCTTCTAGTAAAAAAAAAGTTGCTGACTGGCCTCATACATAATCTTCCTGAGTATAACAATATAACAGTTTTAAATCAGAATATTTGAAACAACTTATTAAACTATCAATCAAACTTATAACCAAAAAAATAATATTTATTAATTTATTAGTACCAATTTTTCTTAGTTATTCTAAAATATGATGATCAAAAAAATAGATAAGCATATGCCTGAAGTAATTTGCTGTTAAAAATTAATCCTGATAGCAGTTTATATTTAAAATATTTAAATTGTTAAGAAATATTTTTTATTATTAAGTACTTAATACTTAGAATAGATAGATTTTCTTTTGATGATGATTTTTTTATAGAGACAAGCATATATCTGAAACATTGTGCTGCAAATTTGTATCTGATTATACATGTATAAAACAATTATGTTTACTAGTAGAACAACTCTAGTTAAATGAAATCCTTAATGATGATTTTTTTTTTTTATAGAGACAAGCATATATCTGAAACATTGTGCTGCAAATTTATATCTGACTTTATTTACGTATATATTTTTAAAATAATCATGTTTACTAATAGAAATGAAATTCTTCATGATGATTTTTTTTATAGAGACAAGCATATGCCTGACATATTCTTTGATGTTAATATTGATCTGAAAAGAATTTTATCATTATATATTTTAATTTTTATGATGATTTTCAAAGAGACAAGCATATATCTGAATCATAATGCTGTACATTTTAGTCTGATATTATTTGTATTAAAATATTGTACCTTATGATTTAATAATTTAAATTTTAAAATATAATAATTACATAATGCAGCTAGTTAAATTATCAATTTTAATTCTTGGTAATGTTATTTCATTGAGTTAAATGACAATACTTGTTCAAGTTTTATTCATTATGGTGTTTCACGTCTTGTAAGGCACAAATAATATTTCAAAAACAATGTTTATTTTTATTGGCAATATTTTAAAATTTGGTAATATTTGTTATAGCTGAACGTGCTTTGGACACCATGAACTTTGATATACTTAAAGGTCGTCCAATGAGAATTATGTGGTCTCAAAGAGATCCATCTCTAAGAAAATCAGGTGTTGGTAATGTGTTTATTAAAAACTTGGATAGAAGTATTGATAATAAAGCCATGTATGATACATTTTCTGCTTTTGGAAATATACTGAGTTGTAAGGCAAGTATATATTAGTTTTTATCTAACAAAACAATTAGGTTAAGGTTTTTATTTTAAATCTGTGAAGTGTTATTGAAAGAGTAACCTTGAGATACATTTAAATACATTTTTAATACTAATAAAATTAATTTAAATTACTTTTATGAATTAATGGTTCTAAATATATTTTGTTTAAAAAAAAGTATATATATATATACTTTAGAGAAAATTTTTAATAAATTCTAATTAAATTTTTATAATTAGGTTGCTCAAGATGAAACTGGTCAATCAAAGGGCTATGGTTTTGTTCATTTTGAAATGGAACAGTCTGCTACTCAATCTATTGAGAAAGTAAATGGTATGTTGCTCAATGGGAAAAAAGTATTTGTTGGTCGATTTGTTGGCAGAAAAGATCGGGAAAAGGAATTAGGTCAAAAAGCTAAACTTTACACTAATGTTTACATTAAAAATTTGGATGAAAATGTTACTGACAAAGAATTGTTTGAAATGTTTGAAAAATATGGAACAATAACTAGTTTCAAGGTATTATATTTTCTTTCTTGAAATATTATTGTTATTAACAGAATAATATCATTAAATATACTTATTAATTATAATTTTTTAGGTCATGTTCAGAGAAGATGGAAGTTCCAGAGGTTTTGGATTTGTTGCGTTTGAAGATCCAGAAGAAGCTGAAAAAGCTGTTACTGAATTACATGGTAAAGAAAGCCCAGAAGGAAAGGTTAGTATGCATTTTTCAATAATTATTTATAAATGTGTTACATAATATATATAAGCCTACCTATACTGTTATTCAATGTTAATTTGTTTTTTTTTTTTTTAGACTTATTATGTTGGCCGTGCTCAAAAGAAAGCTGAACGTCAGCAAGAATTAAAACGCAAATTTGAACAATACAAAATTGAACGTATGAACAGATACCAAGGAGTTAATTTGTATGTGAAAAATTTGGATGACACAATTGATGATGAACGTTTACGCAAAGAATTCAGTGTCTTTGGAACCATTACCAGTGCTAAGGTGGTAATGAATTGTATATATTTTTTAAATTGATCTTTTTTTTAAGAAAAAACAATTTCTTTTAGGTGATGATGGATGATGGTCGTAGTAAAGGCTTTGGTTTCGTATGTTTCTCATCTCCAGAAGAAGCTACTAAAGCAGTAACTGACATGAATGGTCGAATTGTAGGTACAAAACCTTTATATGTTGCATTAGCTCAACGTAAAGAAGACCGTAAAGCTCATTTAGACTCACAATACTTACAACGTAATACCAATATGAGAATGCAATCTATTGGTCCGGTATGTGAATTTTATTTTAATCTTGTCTCAGTTTCATAATGATTTATTTCATCGTTTTTTTTTTTTATTATTATTATAGCTCTACCAGCCAGGTGGTTCAAGTGGTTACTTCGTACCTACTATTCCTCAGCCACAGCGTTTCTATGGACCTACTCAAATGACTCAAATTCGCCCTCAACCAAGATGGGCTTCTCAACCTCAAGTTAGAACTGGAGCTCCTCAAGCTGCAGCAGCCGGTATTGAAATAGTTTGAAAAATATTACTATGTCTCATCTAATTATATACAATAATTATAATTTCTTTTAGCAAATCAGCCTACATCTCAATGATTGAACTATAATTATTCTAATTTATATTAATTCTGTGTGTATTTGTATTAATTTAATCAATATTGATATAGGTTATCCAAATATGGCCACTCAATACCGAAATATCGGAGCTCGTGCTCCTGTACCCGCAGGTCAACAAGCTGCTCTGGCTAGGAATACTATGGTTGATAGGAATGCTAGACCTATTAGCACTGCTCAACAAATGCCTGGTGCTGTTCCAGCTGGAGGAGTGCGTGTTTCTGGAGCACGTGGTACAGGTTCTGGGTACAAATATACCGCTAATATGCGTAATCCACCTGGTCAAGCCCAGGGTATGGGACAAGCTCAACCAGGTCAACCACCTGCACCAGTACAAGCTGCTGTACATGTACATGGACAAGAACCTCTTACTGCAACTATGTTGGCTACTGCTAAGCCAGAAGATCAAAAACAGATGTTGGGAGAGAGACTTTTCCCACTTATCCAGGTAAAATTTAAAATAGAATTAAGTTGTCATATATTATGTATATAATTGTTATTTTAAATTATAGCGTATGTATCCGGATTTGACTGGTAAAATTACTGGTATGTTGTTGGAGATTGATAATTCTGACTTGCTTCATATGTTGGAACATCATGAATCTCTAAAGAACAAAGTAGAAGAAGCAGTTGCTGTGCTTCAAGCCCACCAAGCACAACAGACTGTGAAGAAAGAATAATTTCAAATGTGCCCATGACATTTTTTTTCGTTGTATTCTAAACAGATCAGTTTCAAATTTCTTTTCCAATACATTTTCTAAGTGGGAATATTAAAAATTGAGCGCATTAAAAAAAAAAAAAATGTAATTCTAAAAAAAAAAAAATAAACAAAAAAAAATGGGAAAACAAAATAAGTAAAAAAAAAAAATACAAACAAATTGAACCAAGCTAAAATGTTTGTAGTTAAGGTTTAAATCGCAGAAGTAGAACACAACATTTTTGTAAAAAGTTTTGTTTGGAAAACTTCACAAATTATAAATTGACAATTATTTAAATTATTTCTTAGGTATTGTCCTATTTTTTTGGCTTTGTTCATAAACTTTTTATACAAACATTTCTTATTACTTGCCAATAATCTTAAGATAAAAATATGGACTTGTGAAGAACATCACTGTTGTGTCTACTACTGTTAAATTTCCATTCATTTATATTTTATAAATAAAAATCTGTATTTATTCATAGGTCAACAGAAATCTTTTGTTCTAAAATATAATATCTAAAATAAAAATATTACAAAACTGGACTTTGTGTCATATTTATTCTTTTCCATTTAAATTTGTATCTAAGTACCATTGAATTATATAAACATTTTACAGATCATAAGCTTGTTCTATCTTACTGAAAATACCTATTCTATAGTGTGTCCTATCAGAATAGATATTTACTTCACCCTAAGTATTTTAAAATAATTAACATAATTTTTACTAATTGATGAGGTTAGTACTCAATTTTTTTTTTTGGTTATGTATTTAATTTTTGATATAAATTGGATAATTGAAATAGAAAATCATATTTTATATATAAATTTGAAAAACTTCAACCATAAGTTATTATACATATGGGATTTGTAATCTTAATTTCGAAAAATGTTATTAATTTTATTTATTGTTATTTATTGTTATTTATTTATTGTTATTATTTTATTTTACCGAGACGTATTATTTTAACACTAGATTTTATAACTGTTACATATTTGGAACTTATCAAGTAGAAAGTATATAATTTATTTAAATCGTTCATCGTCTAAACTAGCTTTAGAGTGGTTATATAATTATGTCAACTTTCACAAATCTCATGGCCTTGAAAACATTTCTGATTAATTGTAAATTTTAGAATGCTGAAATGTTCTCAAATTACTATTCTACTATAGTATTGTCAACATTATTGAAATTATGTTCTCTTTCACAGTTATTAGTGAACCTGGTTTTCCAATTTTTAATTCCAAATTAATCATAGAAATAAACCCTCAGGTTGAATAATTCTTATCTAATCTATGGTAAAAAACCATTTTGTTGACTAGAAATTGTTTCATGACTAAAAATAAATAATAATTGTGTAATTCTTTTATTTGGCGATTAGACAAAAATTGCTGTTTTGAAATAATTATTGTTTGACGAATCAAGATATAAGTAGTGTCGACGAATCATGGTAACCATTAAGGAAGCTTGCCCACAAGCTATTTGTTGTAAGATTGGTTTTAAGTGCATTGTCAATTCTTTGTTTTCAAAATTAGAATCTGAAGAACCTAAAATGTTGTCAGGTACTTTGGTCGTATTGATGAAAAACATGTTTCCGACCCTAAAAACTACGTCTTTCATTCCCACCTATTAATCAAGCACTGAATACAGGATTAAAAACTAAGTTAAGTACTCGTACATGTAACTAGTTTTATTTGGATTGGTCGAAGCATTATTTCAATTTTAGTTAATTCTTGATGAGAATCTTAAACATCTTACACTTCATAAAATATTTAATTTTTAACATTGAATATATTGAAAAAAATGAATATAGGTACTGACCGACGCAGAAAAACTTGTTTACCAATTCTAACATTTTTACATTTTTTAAATTGAACCACTAGAAGTACCTTAATTTATATCAGTTGTTAAGGTTGTATTGATGATAAATTAATAAGGTTTGGAGTGGCCTTAATATTTTATAAGCAGTGTCTATGTCTGCAACATTATCAATATGACATGATTTCAAACGATCATCTATAAGTACCATATTTCTTCAGAAGTGAAATTGTGAATATGGGAGTAGGCTATTACTAATGTCCAGTGGTAAAACATAACCTAATAAAAATTGTATCCATTTTTTATTTTTTTTTGATTGGTGTAGAAGTCCAGCCAAGGTAAATAACTCTAATAAGAACAATTCAGTACCATTTTAATCTATTAATTGAATTGAGTGTATTAAACACTATCAGTGTTGTTTGAGCAAGTTAACATTATTCGATTTGAGCGTCTGATCGGCATTTAAGTTTTTAATTAATGAATTAATTATAATGTAGGAATGAAAATAACCAATAAATATCGATAAGATAATTTAGTTAGGTTTAGTACAAATACATATCTAACAATAACAGCGTGCATGTGGTAAAAAATAAGTACAAATCACAATCCATTGAAAGAAAAAAAAAAATACAAGAAAGTAACAAGATTTATATACTGTAAAGTAATAATTGATAATCAAAATATATGTATGAATTATATTTATAAATGTATTCAAGCTGAACTATGAATGTTATCATTCCAAAGCATTTTTATACGACATGGCCAAAGAAACGGAAGCAGCTAACAAAGATGATCGTTGGCTAACGCCAGTCATTATTTCTTGCCACTCAGATGGATGTACCTGAGAAAATATATAACAAGTGTAATGAAATAAAATTATTATTGTTATTATAACTAAGTTATACTTTCAAATTGCTAGCCATAAAATGTGCAACTGGTATACTGAATCCGGTTGAAATGTGTTCATAATCTTTGGGTGTATCGTCACTAATTAGACTCACAATAGACGTTGGTACAGGGACGCTTTGAGTGTAAACTTCAAGATCTATATTTCGTTCCATGTCATTAAGTTTTAAGAGACCGAATTCATACCATCTAATGAAATAGCAGCATTTAAACAGTCTGATTAATGTTTGCAAACGTATCTATGTAAATGTTTTTCATAAAGACATAATACTACATTTTTAGCAAATGTAGAAAATATGGATATGAGTACATAATATTGAATAATAAGTTATTTAAAATTATGCAAATTATTGTAATTTTTCTATTAACAGTATAAACAAAATCATAAATGTCATTCTTTTTAAATTTTTCTCTAATAAATATTCCACATGAAGTATAGTACTTAACTTACTTTGATTCAATCGGTTCTACAATAAATCTTTCAAAAGCAACAACAGGTCCTTTCACTACATGTAATCTAACTGAATCTATCCGATATTTAGTGGCTTTGGATGCTGCAGAAAATCCAACCAACTGTGCAGCAAACGGTTGATCAGGTGGTTCAAGTCCTCTGAAATAGTATCCATTAATTGTAAAATATAATAAAATTCTTATGCACAACAAATAAGACTGGTTACCTAACAACTGCTTTGCCAAAAACCTTTTGAAACGCTTCTCTTATAGCACTGACGATAATTTCCTTTTCTGAAGCAACAACCACATCTGTACCATCAAAAGTATTAGCTGAAATTTTAAATACTTATGTAATAATTACTTGATTTTTAATAAGTATTTTTCATTCATTTACGGTTAAATGGATCCTTCATTTGTGGGTCTAAAGTAGTAAGTACGGCATCAACAGAATTCTTGGCTTTTTCAGCAACCATGGAAAAAATACTAGAACTACTGCCTTTCATCCAATTAAACAAATCACCTTTGCTTCCCGACGCTTGTTCACTTTTGAATGTTTTATCTGTACCAGTTTCACTGGAAGGACTTGTAGGCGCATCAAGATTTTCTTCGTTTTTGTTGGTGATTACTGGTCTGAGAAGAAAGAACATTCGTATAATACACGTTGCTCTGCAAAAAGTATATAGGAAATATGACCGGATTCGTAACTCACGAAAACATTGGAGTGTGAAAGTTTTGACTCGCCATGTCCGTAGCGTTCAGTACGGGATTGGCTTGCTGAGTGGATCTGCTGCTGGGCTCTGTAGGAAAATAAACTTAAAATCAATTCGGCCTCATAACGGAAAACAAAATCAGCAGGAACGGACGGAAAAAGGTTACCGTTCAAAGCGTCAGTGACGAAACTCGGTAGCTGAGCGGGCGGCGGCAGCTTGGACAGGAGCTGGTCGGCTCTGGACATCTTACCCGTCGCAGGACCTGCAATAGATCTCGATAACAAACAACGAACACCCGCCCCCCGTATAGCGGGGACTTCTAGCCCAACGGGAGCCTCCACTCGCGATCCGAGTTGTTACGCAATATTCCTCTCTCTGCCCCTCGACCAGTCGCGTTCGCGGCAACGCAAAGCCCGCGATCGCGATACAATAATACTACACTGGTGTCACCACTTACTCTTTGATTCGCCTGCACCGTTTGACTTTTGCATTTCACACAGACTCGCACGTCATGTGCACACGCAAATGTCACAGCGGTTCTTCTGTCCGGCTGGGCGGGTAATCGTAACGTAATCGAGACGATTTTGCCTGATGGTAACGATTAACAAACGACGACGATAAAAACACTATTGTTATTGCTGTTGTAGGGGATCACGATTAGGCGTACGTTTATTATTCTCGTCGATCGCACGTCGTCGTCATTCGCGTTATCTCTGGTCGTTATCACCGTTCGCGCGATCGGTCAAAAACCACAGCTGCGTTACAACGTGACGGCCGGTAACACAGCAATCGCTCTGCAAAGCGCGTTTTGTTGCCGGTGCGATGCGCCGCACTTGTGTGTCGGTGACGAAATTGTGATCACCGAGCGACAATTATTGTCGTAATTTTACCCACAACCATCCATCACCCGATTTGCCTGCCGAATTAATACCCCTACCCCAACCCCTTTCTGGTGATGTAAAAGTTCTTTGAAGAGTTTTGGAGCTCAGGATCAGGAGTAGCCATACTTCGTGTTCGGGGTACGCAGGAAAGCAGTAGCCGTGTACAAAAGTGAACTTATAAAGGAAAATATCGGTCTCCGAAACAATAGAATATAATTTATTTCCGTAGGCGTTCGGGGTACGCAGTTGCATGCTCTGCACGATCTTCTCTGGCCGCGCCTATGGGGTGGACGAGTTATTTCTGTTGGAATACGGAAGATTTTCAAATAATAAATAAATGAGTTATAGAGAAAAAAAACGTAATGAGATAACTGTGTACTTGGGTAAAATACTTTTAGTATTTAGAATAAATACTCGAATACTTACAAATAATAATATTCTGAATATGTATTCAAATACTTTATACAAATTGTATTCTGAATACATTACTTAGAATACTTTTGAAATAATTCTAGTTTTTCATATTATAAAAATGATAGATGTCATGAGAAATATTTGAAATTGTAGACTAAATATATGTTATTTTATTGTATTGTTAAATTATATAACTGTTATAGTTGATGATTTACAACCAGTGGAGTATTTTCAAAATTGTCTGTGGAGGGTCTATAGTTTGTTCATAATTAATAGAAATTGAAGGTGCAATAACCAGATAAGTCTTGATTTTTTAAAAATTCGTTTTTAATACAGAAATATTCTGAAAATAATCTGCATTGATAGGCGCAACAATCTGATACGTCCGATCATTATTATAAGAGATATAGTTATAAAACCATTTTTAATTTTTTTACGGTCACAATAACTAAGTATGTCCGGACGTATCCGTTTAAATATTATATATACCTTTTTATTTTTCATTGGGTGCAAAAACCAAATATGTCCGGACGTAACTGGTTATTGTACCTAACAATTCTATTAGAGTTTAGATATTGTATCCGGTGCAAAAATTGGGTATAAAAAGATAGTTTTTTTAAATACATTTTATTAACTAAATTATACTATAACATAATCAATACCTAATAATATAATATAAATATAGTTATAGTTATAGTTATACCAATAATGGTATTGGTTTTTTTTTTCTTGCTTTATGGGCCTTTAAGGTCTTTTGCAGCTACTACTAAACCTCTCCACTTGTCACGATCAATGGCAGTCTCGAAACTTGTTGCTTCGTCCATCATTCTTATATATGCATTTAATCTATCCCGCCAACGTTGGTGAGGTTTTCCCCTGGGACGCTTGCTAGTAAGGTTATTAGTCAGTACTTTTTGAATTATGCTTCCCTCAGCTCGCCTCACATGACCGGCCCATTCCATACGTTTAGATTTTAGAAAGCATTTAACATTTGGTTTATTATAAAGCGGTTCTAAGTTGGTATTGGTTTACAGTATATTTTTTATAATGGCTTATAATATTAAGCTTATTATATTGGGATTTATCACCTATTAGGTGGTATTATAATACCTTATTAATTTCTGGTTAAAAAAAAATTATTTCATAATATTTAAAACCTATTTATTCATTAAAAAATATTATGTTGTACTAATGTTTTATTATTTACCGTACATACTTTTAGAAAATAATATTATATAATATTATGGCTATATTATGGATAACTACCAAATTATTTTCTTTCTAGTTGATTGCAATAAAATCAAAATTGGACACAACTTGTTATTGCAATTATTGAAAATGGATTTATAAACTTTTTTTAGTTTTTATCAATTAATTTCCTGAAAAAAGTATTATCACCAAAGGAAATTATTTTATTTGGTGTGTCTTTTTTTTTACAAAAATAATAACACCACGTTTTTAAAGTTTGGTTCATTTACCAAATTTTTAGAAAGTTTTTTTTGTCTTCTGAAAAATTTACGAAAATTGACTTATCTGGTTATTGCACCGGTGCCTTCAATTATGATAGCTTGTAACAAGTTACGTCCCATATAGTTTTCGGTGGGGGTTTAATACATACTCGTATATAGAATTTAATATTATATATATATTTTATTTCGTGTTTCACAATATAATGTTATAAAATAAATTCCAGTAATCTGTGATAGTTTCTCCATGCGATAGTTTATATTTCAAAGTTATACTCGTATCTTATAGCTGTACATGGAAATCGTAGTGAAAATAACATACATACCTATTATATACTATACTTATTACTAAACTATGTTTCAAGAACATGTATCTGTATTTTTTTTGTTCTGGGGGTTGTCTAATATCTTAGGACCTCCCCCGTAAATACGCCACTGTTTACAACAATATTAAATTTATGATATTAGCTTATACAAGATATGACGGAGAAGTAATGAAATCATTTAAAAAAGAGATGATTTAACGTTTAAAGGTATTCGAAATACTGTATTCAGAATACTCGTTATAAGTATTCAAAATACTTTATTGAACACTTTAAAAAAAAATATTTAAAAAGTATTCCAAATATTGTATTTGGAATACTACCCAAGTCTGGTATCTATATGATTTGAGTGGTATAAAATCAAACAATGGCGCTGAATTCTAATAGAATATTGCTTTTTTTCATCGTCAATTATTATAAAAAACTAGTTGAACCCGTGCACTTTGTAGCCCGTTTAAAATTCTACCTCTTATATGTCTCAAACTGTGTGTTAAAGTCGTTTATAATTAAATAATAATTTTTAATAATTTCTTTCGCACTAATTATTATGTTGATCCATTTTTTTGGTATTGCCTGGGAGCCCCGTTTTAACGATTAATTATGTCATATGAACAATTTTATAAGCAAAGACTTGCTGTAGCTTTTTCAATTCGAAAAAACCCCCCGGAACTCAAAAAATGAATGACAAAAAAATTTAAAAAAAAAGTTTTTCCAAAATTTTGGTAAAAATCTTCTTCTTGCAATTACGAACAATTAAAAAAAAAAAAAACTGAGCCAAATCGGCCCAGCCATTCTCAATAATTGATGAATTGTTTTACATGTTTGGTTCCATTTATTATATATATATATATATATATATATATATATATATATATATATATATATATATATATATATATATATATATATATATAGGTTGTTTAAAAATGTAATTAATGAATTTAAGTAAAGATAGGTATGTTAACGGTTCAGTTATCTGTGGTTGTCATTTCCGACTCTGCATGATTATTTTAAACAAAATGTGATATGTTGTGTCCTAAGAACAGAATTAAATCCATCTGTTGAATATTGATCGTCTAAAGACTTTTGAAAAGAGGAAAACTATTAACATCAAGATTACGAAAAAAAAAAATTGATATTAAAAAATTTCACTATTCGTTGTAAATAATCTCCAAAGTCGATTTCACTATGGTACTTCTTGTGCAAATAAAAATGTATGTTCATATATTAGTATAGATTGTAGCAAAAATACTTTAAGATTAGAATCCACGCAGCGAAATAATTTTATAAGCTAATTATTTCAATTACTTGTTTTAACAGCAATTTTTTTTTCTATGCTGTAGAATATGTTTTTTTCCTTTGACAAAAATCATAGGTTTTAAACATTATTATAAAATCTCAATAATAATATTTTGGGTACATTTCGTGTTTTGTTTCAATTTTTCGGTAGTAAAAAATAATTGTAATTCATTTCACACGGTTCAACTCGGCATTTAATCGGACCTCTCCGTGTCGATATAACTGGAAGGACAAGTACTCTATAGTGTAGTATAGGACGACGTTAATAAAAAAAAAAAACAAAAATAATTTCAATAATAATAGTATTCTCAACATGTATTTTGGGTTGCTAAAGAAATATCGCAACTTCAAAGACAGCGCAATTCACAAATATACTTTTATATTTATATATATATATATAACTAATGTAAAATCGTTATAACATAACTGGTCCAGTACAATATTTTGATTACAGAATTAAATAATTTATAAAATATATAAGATTAGTATAAAAGTGAATTAAAACTAATTACGAGGAACAAAAGTCGTATAAATTATCCGACGCACGATTGTTAGGGTTTGCCGGAAAAATTATGTCAGTAAAAACTAACTAGACGCTATTATTGGCATTTGCATTACGGAAATCCATTTGTTTTATTTATTACTTAAACGGTTTTGCATTAGCACTACAGTTTCTTGCATTTCGATCGTTTTCGAAGATCACGTGGATAACGTGTGACGACTTTTTTAGAAATCTGTAATGCAGTTCCAGAATAGTTGCAATGTGGCCTCCAATGCGAGAGAACTAATATTGCAGAGATTAATATTATAATTAGACGCGCTTGTACGTCACGGAAAGCAGCGGCGAATAGCAACTATAACTAATCTGCTAAGAAGTATCCGTGTACAAAATATTTCGACGAGTCACAGAGAAAATACGAGAATAAAAAAATCAGGCGTTCGTCCACGGGCTGTAACCCAACAAACGTCATCGTTCCGGACAAACCCTTTTTACATTATTTTTTTTTTTTTTTAACACCATCACTCAAACTAAATAATAGTAATAATAATAACTATAATGTATTATGACACGCGCACCCTGTATTTTCAATTTTAACAATATATAATTCAACGTCAAAAATTACCCCGATTATTTGAATTGAACACTGTGTAACACGTTTTAAATACAATGCCTATACTGTACGTAATACAAATAAATATATGTGTATATATGCATGTTTATAATAAATATAATTATGTATATATATATGTACAGCGACATTTTGGCTACAAGATAAATAATTCATATATGTCTTATGTAGCTATATATATATATGTGTGTGTGTGTATTATATAACATTTTACAATATAATTATTTAACAATAATAAATAATCGTAACATATTATAGTCAGTGGCGCTGTTGGTACTTTTTATATATACATGTATTAAAATAATACGAGGAGTGTGGGTGTGCAGTAAATATACATAATACGGCTGCAGCGTCTACACGAAATCGAATCCGTCGGCAGTGGTAACCGAAATTGCGATTGTAGGCCGGGTTAGTTTAGGTCATAATATAAATCGCACAATGCACGATTCGTTAAATAAATCAATGTGGCCGGAACACGGTTTACCTTGTTTTCTATACCCTGTTTCAGAAGTGGCGCAGTGGCGTGCGAAGGTGTAAGGCGATTCTGAGATAGCAGTAATTGTTATATATTTATTGACCTATTGTTATGTAAATCACATATTTTTAAAAATGATTTAAAGATTTATCACGATTCACGAGTACTCGTTGGTTTCACCTCAAGATGATTGGTACCGGAGAATAAAAATAAAATAACATCTCTTTCCAGCTAATGAAGAAAAAATGACTATGAAAACATAGTTGTAGGTAAATAAAACTAATCATTTTACATATGTGTTTATTAAGCTTTGAGTATTATTTATATTAAATCAGTGGCACGCAACTTATCATGAATATTCTATTTATTGGAAAAAACGAATATTTTAAAATTAATCATAAACTTGTAGCAACAAAATTTGTTATTGGCAAAAATATTACAAATTATTTTCAATTATATTACTATGTACTTGTAAATATGTAAAATCAATCTGTATTTTTGATGATCCACAGTTAATAACGATTTCTAGGTAGTTCTCCTTACCTCCTTACCAAATGTCTGATACGTATTTAAATTTATTTTATAACTGTCGAGCGAAGTTAATAAGTAACGCATTGAAAAGATATTAAGTTTAAAGGGTTATTCAGAATTTTGATGGAAAAATGATCACAACTATGGAAAACGGTTTTACGCACGCCACCGCAGGAAAGATTTGGGAACCAGAATATCTCTGATATGGCTTTTGAAAACGTATTTACTTATGCTATCGCAATTAATAATAATGATATTTGAAAAAAAAAAAAAAAACGAACAGAAATTTGATAGTATATTTTTAAGAAATATTTTAAACTATGTTGTTGCTCTTGAAATATTCCCAGGATAATACATATTTTAGCCCACGCTCGGAGAGAGAAAGAAAGAGAGAGAGAGAGAGAGAGAGAGAGAGAAAACGTGTACGTGCAACGGTTAGTAGTAGTAGTATAGGGGAAATCGTGATCGTGGGGCTTTGCACAGCCGACGGAGACGGACGCGTGCGATCATAATGGACAGCAACTGGCGTAGCCGTTGGCCCTTGGGGCCACAGCAGACAGGCGGGACGATGACGATGGCGGCCGACCGAGCTCGGAGCCGAGCACGACGACGGGCAGCAGGTCTTCGCAGCTCTCGTACACGGAAGACGATGACGCGCTGTGGTCGTCGTCGGCGGACAAGTCGACCACGGCCGTTTCGCCGTCGTCGCAGCTGTACACGGGCGACTGTCGCCGGCGGCAGAACATCTCGTGCCGCTTGCGCCGGTTGCAGCTGTCGTCGACCGGCGACGGGGTGGCCGGCGGCTGGACGCGTTTCCGTTCGATCAGCACGTCGCCGACCACCTCGCCCGTTTGCGAGTGCACCTCGAACACATTGGTCGGTCTGCACCGCGGTTCCGCCGGCACGGGCTGCGCTTCGGCGCGCACTACGGTGCCACCGCCGCCGCCACCGCCGCCGTCCCGGCCACCGACCCTTACGTGGCCGCTGCTGCTGCAAACGCTGGTGCCGCTGTTCCGGACGCCACTATCATCGTCGTCGTCGTCGTCGTCGTTGTGGCCGCAGACGTCCACCGTGTCGGAAAACGCGACAGTCTTCTTGCCGGCCGACACGATCGAACAGCTGCGGCGGTCGTCACGCGACAGCACCGCTGCGGCTCCATCCGGATCCGGGAGCAACCCGGCCACGGATAGCCTGGACACGACGGCCGCGTGGTGCTCGGGCGTCGCGTCCACGCTGGTCTGCTGTATGGAGCTGTGCAGCAGTCGCGTGCTATGCGTCTTCAGGTCCAGCCGTAGGTAGAACGGGTTGTAGTAGTGCAGTGGCGCAGTGTCTGGCAGTGGGCGCGCGTCCGCGTCGTCCGGCTGGTCGATCGTGAACTGCTTGACGACCACGTACCGACCGGGGTACGGTATCGGCGCGACGGCCGCGTGCTGTTGCTGGTGCTGCAGCGCCGGGTCGTTGGTGGCCGCGACCATGCCGTCACCTGCTACGTCGCCCGGTTGGTCCGGCGTCAGCGGTTGCGCTGCGCCCCTACCGAACTGACAGTACCACTGAGCTTCTACCTCGTAATCTCATTTCTTCTCCTTTTGGTCCTTGTTCAGGTAGTGCAACACGTAATGCAACACCAGATCGTAACAGTATTTGTACTCAGTCTGCAAAACAACAATAACAACAACAACGGTCATTAGGAGTTTTGTGTTGTTCATACATTTTTATAGAACAGCAGTTTCAAAATTTTTTTGATCGGCAATCATTTAACAATGGAGGCGTGGTGTAAATGTTGTGGCTCAAGTGACCTTTTTAATAGCAAGCGCAATAAATATTTCAGATTATAGGGACGCTCGAACGAACATTTTTTAGGAGCCACTCGTGTACAGCAAATTATTGAATTGCTGTTCTATATAGTATTTAATTAAATATTTTCAAACAGCTGTTTAAAATCATTGTTATCAACGAGTTTAAGACGTATACAGTTTCAAGGAAACAAATGTTTAGTTTTAAGTTTGAATGATTCAAATTCTGAAGTATAATAAAACCACACTGTATCATAATTAATAAGTATGTAGGTTTAGTAAGCCTTAACTGTTTGGCACTTGAAATATAACTTAAACTTGACAATGAAACTCGAAATCTGTTTAATTAGATGTTTGATAAATTATTAAGGAGGTGTTGATGATATTTTTTTCCTGGTTTAATCGATTGGATTTAATACTAATTCTGTAAAAGCTATAAGTATTAATGAGAAGAGTTTAATTGACGTTAAAGGTTTTTTTTTTTTAAATGCGTCTATAGTCATGAGTCTTTGGTCGTTTACGTGGTTTCGATAAGATAATATTTTTAACAATATTATTTGTTAGCGAAGAAAAACTACCCTATTGTGGTCAGATACTTATTACATTTTCCTGTTTCATATGTTTTCATTACTTTGTTATAATATATTTCTGATTCAATTATTGTTTGAATTAATTATTTTGATGGTTTAATTACAGATATACTTTTTATTTTATTCAGATAATAACTTATAAGTAATAGTACTTTCAATAATTATTCTAGAGTTAATTAATTATATTATGATGGACCTAACGTATTTTATATTTGCTAGTAAAATTTATAGTATGAAACTAGATGAAAATGTTTACGTACTAACCTACGCAATGACTACAATAATATAGTAAATATTATTTGTTGTGTGTACTAATTTATCGCAGTTACCGATTAAATGCTGATGCGGTCGCTTACCATGTTCTCTATGAGTTGAGGTCGGTGACGTCTGACTGTTTTTACGGCTTGGAAAACGTCAACTTCGCCGTGTTGGATCACTTGTTCGATACACGCGTTGGCAGAGCAGTACACGCCACATCTGCCTCTGCCGTCACTGTAACGTAATGAAAACCGTATTTTCCAGACACTCCATACAAATAGCAATGGGTTAAAAATTATCGCCTGAGCCACTTGGGATCGGTTTAGGTAAATATTTTTTTACTTTTTAACGTAAACATATTCACACGGATAATAGTTAAATAAACTATCGACGCGTCCCGACGGATGATTGGACTAAAGCAATAATCTGCACATCATGTTCACCGATGGGCTAACTGTACACGTCATCCGGCCTCGCCCAGGTGTATTTACGATGTAACAATAGTGTACTTACTGCGACACAACCACCACAGGCCCGTAGTCGATCCTCTGTCTCCACCTCTCGACCATATTCATAAGCTCGACCAGAGAGTTGGTAGAAGTCGGCACCCTGTGGCCCATTGGCCAGCAAGTGAGCTGAAATAGTTGGACTGTCCTTGGTGGTGCTTTGACGCCGGCCATCAGTTCGGTGAGCGAGACAATCTGTAACACATTGCATTTTTAGTGTACACCGTTTGTCTACTGTCGGGCATGTTATGTCACACGTGGTTAAAATATACAGAATGTCGCGTGAAGATTTTTATTCACAATGCACAAGGTAGCGTTTTTTTCATTGTAAAGGAATTTGATTTTTAAGTCAAATGGTTTTGAGTTTAATTCAAGAATTAAATTATCTCATTTCGCATAGAATTTAAGGTAAATACATAAAACGGAATGTTTTCCTTCTCATATTCTGTAGCAATGATAAGACATACAACTTAAAATTGCAGAAATCTTTTTCTACATACATACTTTTAATAATCTTGTCAGTTGGAGGTAAAATACTTGAAAGATATACTGCGAAGATATTATAGTTTAGTCCTATGCAAAAAAAATGAATGCATACACTTATGTCAAATATTTAGACAAAATACCTACTTGTTATTACTTATATATCTATTATTTTTTAAATAATACTTAAAAGCCGAAAATGTATACTAAAAAAGTGATGCCAGAAAAATTATATTTTTGTAAAAACAGTTATATTATATTAGCCCAATTATTTGCATACAATCATTTCTAGTATAATAACAGAAAAACTGTAAATATATCCCTGTTAATTCAGAGTAGGTAGAAACAATGGACATTTTTTGTTCCATCGTTTTTCAATCTCGCTGGAGGCCTTGTGAGTATATTACGAATAATGTTCAAATTATACATTTCATCATATGCTCGTTAGTATACCTCAATATAAAAATAAGCGAAATTCTATACAACACTTACGCGATTCTCAAAAACGGTAAAAATAAATAATAGTAATTAATCTTCATACTAGATAAATAACACTTCGGTTTTCATGTAAAATGTATATATAATGTGAACTTCCGTGTAAATTAGAATTTAATAATTTTTACATTTTACTGGAATGCTTCGAATTAGATATTTTTTTTACGAACATTGATTAGCATTTTTTTTTTAATAAATCGATAAAAATTATAAAATGGCGTTGGATGATGAAACGAACCTTTTTGTTGATCCTAAAAAGCCATGTCTTTATGTTCGCATAGTGGTTATGAGATATATGATCGATGGTGAACACCGGACCGTATTTCTTGGAATGTCTACCTTCCGGCCAAAACGGAGGGTATTGTTGCTGCAATAAAAACTCATGTTATTGTAAATTACTATATTACAACATCATCGTTATAAATGTTGCGTTAAAAGCGCAAATAGTGTTTCAAATTTGGAGAGATATTTATCATAATTTATTTTACTATATACAAATGTTATACAATGTTATAAGCCAGGGGTGGCAAAAATATATTTTACACACATGCATGTTACACTCCCTTTATTCATTCTTTTTAAAATATCAATGTCATAATAATTTTAATTTTATACTTTTACATAACACGTATTTTAATATAATATAGGTATTAAAATATATTATATTTTATCAATTTATTAAAATACCTTTATTTAATACGTAATATACATCTACATCAAAATACGTACTACATACCTACATAACTATTCGATTTCGATGTATAATTTCGTTTTTTATAGTTTTTTGTTATATTATTATTATTATTAATGTAAAATAAATTATTACAAAATATATTCTTTGTTAATTGTTTTAATTTTAATGTTTATACTTTGGGGTTTAACAAAGATATAAAAATTTACAGAAAATAAATAAATATTTTAACTGTTTTCTGAAAGAATTCGAAAACAATTGAAAGGGAGTCGCGATCGACACGAAATAATTTTACGATCGACCTGATGACCACCCCTGTTATAAACAGTATAAATACTAAGCCCCCCTTTCCCCAAACACGCTTATTTGCGATTGAGAACGACTTACAGAGTCTCTGGGTGGCAGGCACAACACAACAACGGCCGAACACTCGTAATCGTACACGAGCGACCAGAAGTCGCCGGGCGTGTGTTTGATCGGCCATTCTGTGACGATATACTCTCTCGGCTTGGTGTAACCCTGCAACACAGGTTAGGTATGGTGTGATCACGATGAGGTTAAGTTTTAACGAACACGATAGCTCAACAGTTACGATACGAGCTTTGGATTACATAATTAATCAAATTAAAAAGCCCGTCGAACTTAAAGCGTTTATTATATTATATTGTACAGAACAAGTAGGCTACTTACGTCGACGAAAACTGCGTTTATGTAATCGGTAAACGTGTTACCTTGGAACGAAGTCAAATACGGTCGGAAGTTATCAGCTGAAAAACGTAAACGTAATAATTATATCATGGTGGTGCGAACGGTTAGTTACGATTGTAATGTTACTAACGCGGAACAATCAACACGTCTCTGTTTTTCTCCCTATTGTCACCGCGATGGCCGCCCGCACAGTCGCCGATCGTAAAACGCGGGGTCATCTTGCAGATTTGCTGAGAACAGTCGCAACGATCAAATAAGTATATGTCGGCAAAGCTGCGGCGGTCCGACTACACAACTGAGGTTATTGGCTGTGTTGATATCTATTACCTGGTACTCCCTTTGGTACTCGTTGAGTTTCGTCTCGGGGTCCTTCATGGATTTCTGTTTCAGTTTTTGCGACAGCTCTTTGACCGGGAACCACGAGAACCCGCACAGCACGAACTCCTCCAACGTGTCGTATATGAATTTGTATTGGTTCTGGTTTGCATGGCGATAAAATACAACGTAACATTATTACGATGACATTACATGAACACGGCTGTGAAATATTTTATACTATTGTTATCATTACCAGTGTCTCGACCATTCCTTTTCTGGATTGTCTGAGCGTTTTCAAGTAGCCGAACACGTCGTAACAGTCTTCTTCTTCGGCAAGCTCCAGATTGGCGTCGATCGATAAATAAACCCCGGAACGACCGCCGCCGTCACTAAAAAACAAAAACCCACCCATGAACGTTATGGTTTTTGAACGACCGTAGTTATAAAATTTCCGTAAGTTCCACATGTCAACTTTCTCCGGACCAAACTATCCGAAAGTCGTGTGTGTGTGTGTGTGTGTGTACACTCTCGCAGGTCACTTTCAATAATACAAATAATTCGCATGTACTTAAATCCTCCATTCAGCTATTATAGTTAGTAATTACAGTACACGATGTGTTTGCAATATTTGTTTTTTGCTCTAACAAATCTTGGTGTTTTAACCAGTGAAGTAATTTTAGTTTTTTTCTAGAATAAGGCAGTCAGCATGCTCTTATTAGATTCTCGATTCAATGGCTAATTTTATCAAAGTGCTAATTAACGTGAGGGAAAGGGGGCGTCAAACCAGTCCGAAAATATACGAGTAATGATTTGTATTTTGTACATATGTATCCGAATAATTTTTATTTAATTTTTTTGATTAACGTATCAATGGCTTTATATTTAATAGACTTATTTATATTTTGATTATATGCTGACTTTGGTAAAACTAAACTCTAGACTGTGGCAAATATATGAGTCATCTCCTCCCCTAAATGATCCTCGTGTGTACAACGACCGGTACACCGTAGCTGCACTGCAGCGGATCGTTGAATAAATTACGTTTTTAATTAATATAAAATGAATATCAGCGATAAAACGAAAAACCCTTCTTGGATAGAAATTTCATATAGGTGTAGTGAGCTGGCTACGTCTAGTCAACTTACAACAAATATATGACGAAGTCCACTCTTGTCCCTTGTTCTGGTTCAACAGTCGTGCTGAATTTAAAGATGTGTAAAAATAAAAAAGGTTTTGTCGGAAAATAAAAGTACAACACTTTTGAAAAGTATAAGTTTTTAAGTTTATTTTACGGAGATTAAGACTGGCAGTCACATCGACCTGCTCAGCTAATAGTAAGCTTAAAATCTAATTTGTAAAGGGGACTACAGCCGTATTTATATCATAAATATGGGTGTAGCCTTCTACGTCGTACAGGAAACAACCTTCAATAATACATAAGGTTTTTCCTGTTTTCGTAAACAAATTCTACGTGATACAAACTTATTCTGGCACCTAAATCTAAGGTTAGTTCCTGCTTATATGTTAGGAATAATAATATGTATATAAAATAATAATGTTAATAATGCTATACAAATACATCTCAAGGATTTTGGAATAAGGAAACAACATAATAAAATAAAAGTAGTAATCCGGGATTACTACATACCTCCCCTTTAAGAAAAGGAAATCCCTCCTTTAATATGGAGTTTTGAGTTTGGGGTAAAGTGGAGTTGATTGTTCCTCTTTTTCTTCTATTGCTGTGGTAGCTTCTTGTCCCGTTGGTTGGAAAGGGTCCCCTTGTGGAGCTGTCCCTGAATGTTCATTTCTGTAAATTACTGAAACACAACGTTGCATTCCTTGTTCTTGGATGTATTGACTATAATAATATCTCAATAATATATATAATAATAACCCACAACCTATAATTATTATTGATACATATATACTGGTTACATGTAAATTCAAAGTACCTTCGAATTTTTTATAAGTTTTGTTGTGTGTTGAAAATTGTTGTAAATAATCATGTTTATTTGAAATATCGTACATGTCATACATCTTGTTAGTTATAACATGTTTGTTGTGCATAATGGCCAGTGTATCCCAATTTGGTAAATTTGTAATATTAGAATTGGGTATGAAATCTGGGTATACTTCTTCACTTGTTCTTCCTGGTATTAAAACATCACGAGTTGCGTATCCCTTACATGTTTCATTAAGTTTTAGTATTCCTGTTCCTTCCACTACGTGATTGCTCGATTCTTGATCAGAATCACAGGTTATAAAAATAGTCTCTCCATTTGATACATACAACCATGCGTTCTGTGACTTAAGTTTATGAAAAATTGTTGTATTGATTTGAATATATCTTATCTCGCAGCTTGTTGGTACTTCTAAGGGATCTTGCAATAATAATACTTCACAAATTGGTCTTGTACCTCTAGGATGCAAAGGATTTATTTCTGGACATAAAAGGAAATCGCTTGAGATTTTACAAGTTGAAAAGTGAAATTGATCAAATGTTGTGTACAATTCTTTCGTCTTACTTACAGCTAAAAAGTTATAATTAGGTTTTATATATACACAATTGTTAGTTTTACAAATTGGTCGTGGTATTAGTTCATATAAATTCAAAGTATTCTGATACACTAAAGGTAATGTTATTATAAATACAATTTTTGTACTTGAACAATATATAGCTATGTCTGAAAGTCTTAGCAGTTCATAAATGCTCACCAAGTCAATTTCTACAGGTAATTCGGTTCCTGTGGGTAGGGATATTTTAATATCTCTAATTTGTTCTAATAATTCTTTCGGTGATAGTAAGCTCGGATGAATTTGTCCTACTTTTGCTAATTGTATAGTTTCGAAAACGGTGTTTATTTGAAATATATATTTATTTAATATTAAGTTAACGTAGCTAAAATGTTCTGTTACGTAATTTCTTATTGTTTGGGTTTTAGTAGAATTTTCGAGTTTACCGAGGTCTAACATTACTTTGTGAAAATTTGAACTACTTTGTAGTTGATTTAATTCTAAAACTTTAATTTGTTCCTTTATGAATTTAGTTTGATTATTTCCCGTAACTTTGTTAATAATGGATTCTACTTTTTCAATACAATCTGAATTACATATTCCATATAAAAGTTGAGCAGTTTTTACTACTGTGTTAATAATACTACGTTTACTTTTAAAGTTATGACCTATTGATGAAAATATCGCTCTTTTCTTTAGTTCTACTGTCGTGAGTAAATCTACAGTATATTTCATGTATCTCCCGCAATTGTTATCTATATGGGAAGTTAGATCTTCACACATACGTTTTGTTTCGCTAAGAAATTGGTCAGTTTCGTACCACTGTTGGTTTAAAGTAGCTAAATTAATATAAACGGTTAGATCCCACTTAGTTGTAGTTATCTTTATAGGTCCTCTGTTTTCGTAATATATACCCGATTGTTGTGTAAGTTTCTCGTCTGTAAACCGCTGTATGTTTGCGTCAGTCATGTAGCTAAGAGTCATTGTCATACATAATGTAAACCTGAAAAAATGTTAATGCCCTTCTAAAATTTTAATTAATTTATTAAACCCCATTCTCCGAATAATTTTGTCAAAAACACATCTAGTTAGTAATACATCTGCACACGGGTTATGTAGTTCTAAATTACCGCAATGGTCGCGTTGGCATAACATTTCATGAGTTTCTTTTAGATTTAGTTGTCTACCTGGCTTTTCCAATACACCTATTGGTGATTCATGTAAAATCTGGTTGTTATCTAAGTTTATAAGTTTTATAACATAATGGTTGTCATTAAAAGTATCATAGGTCGTTATATTCAAGATCGTGTTATTATATTCTAAATATTTTAATATTTTCCTATCGGTCTCCCCGTTCCAGGTTATAAAAATCGGTTATGTAAAAGTTATAGGTCGGTAGTCTGGAAAATAATAATAATAATAAAATGTCAATAACGTCATAATAAATTTTCTATAAATATTTTTACGTTATTTTTATGGATTCGATAATCCCTTCGCCCTTTCTTAATTGTAATATTTTCGTTATTATGTACGTGTGTTACTTCATATGGACCTGTCCAATTCCTACTAAAAGTATTGCGTTTATTATGTTCTTTTATAAGAACTTTATCTCCTACATGTACGTTAATTGGGTTCGAATTTCTGTCATAATAATTTTTATTTACTACCTTCTTTTCTATCAAATTGTCACGTGCCGACTGTTGTGCTTCTTGCATAATACGTTTAAGGTCAAGAACATAGTTGTCGTAGTTATATAGTGGTTCCGGAGTGTTTAAGAATGCTGTGGGCAAATTTGGCTTCTTTCCGAATATTAATTCATACGGTGTAAAACCGGTGGACGTGTGTACGGTCGTGTTATATGTGAACATAGCGTAACATAATAGAACGTCCCAGTTATTGTCTTTGTCAACGAAACAGCGCAAATAAGTTTTTAACGTTTTATGTGACCTTTCTAAATAACCATTAGTTTGTGGATGCCACGGCGTGGTCTTATTTTTATCAATGTTTAATAACTTGCATGTTTGTTTAAATAAGTCTGACAAGAAATTGGTCCCACAATCAGTAAGTATTGAATTTGGTATTCCGTAAATACACACGAAATTTTCCACGAATGCTCTAGCTACCGTTTCAGCGTCGGTACTGACTAGTGCCATTGCTAATGCATAACGACTAAGCTCGTCCTGAATTGTAAGTATAAAAGTATTGTTAGATTCAGTGACTGGTAAAGGTCCCACTATGTCTAAACAAATTCGTTCGAAAGGCTTAGTTGCCGTAGTTGTAATCATCATGTTCTGCTTAGTGTTTTTGTTAGTTTTTATCTTCTGGCAAGTTTCACACTGACGTATATAGTTCTGTACGTCTCGCTTTAATTCTGCCCAGTTATGATGTAATTTTAATCGTTTAATGGTCCTTGATATACCTGAATGTCCCCCTAAGACAGTGTCGTGATATTCTTTTATAATTTGGAGTTTTTCCTCTTTAGAATAATCCTGCTCTCTATATACGCATATTTTAATATCGGAGTCTTTAAAAATAAATTTGAACATTTTTCGAATTCTATCGAAACTAGTGAGGGACGTATGTCCTTCTAATCGGATCGTGGAAAAATTTTTGATTAAATGTTTTTCGCAAAACTCTTTAATTTGCGTGATTATTTCGAAATAAGTTTTCGCTTCTACTTCATTCGCGTTTAGGTCGGGTACTGTGAATGTTATGATCAATTGGTCATCGATTTTATGTAAAATAAATTTATTTTCATTCATAAAATTTAAGTTAGTTAGGTTTTTATCTAAAATAACTTTTCTTACAGATTCTTTTGTAACATTACCATTACGAGGGATAGGCAAAAATAAAGTTTCGTTTGAGTTGGCTTTGGTTATATCACTATTTATCTCTGAATAATCTCGGTTAATTATAATATGTTTTTCTTCTTGTTCAAATTTACTAAAATTTAAAGAAATAGGATCCGACGTTTGAATAAGATGTATACGCGATAAACAATCCGCGTTTGAATGTTGTGGTCCGGATCTATAAATAATTTCATAGTCGTATTCCGACAATTGTAAACGCCATCGCATTAATTGTGACGATGCGTCTTTTAACCCAAATAAATATGTTAACGGTCTATGATCAGTAATAATTGTAAATTTTCGTCCGTATAAATAGGGTCTAAAATGTTTCACAGCCCAAATAATGGCTAATAATTCTTTTTGTATAACACTATAATTTGTCTCGGCTTTATTTAAAGTTCTACTTGCGTATGCAATGGGTTTGTCCTTTGGTAGTTCCCCTTGGGATAGTATCGCACCTATTGCGAACTGACTTGCGTCGGTCATTAAAATAAATTTTCCCGTTTCCCAATCAGGATAAGTTAATAGGGGTGGACTTATAAGTTTATTTTTTAATTCAGTATATGCATTATCGCATTTGTCTGTCCATACAAAAGGAATATCTTTTTTAAGTAAATAGGTCAAAGGTTTAGCGATTTTAGCAAAGTTTGCTACAAATCTTCTATAGTAATTAAGCAGCCCTAAAAAGGATTTAATATCTTTAACGTTTTTAGGTTTTGGGTAATTTTGTATGCATTCGATTTTACTAGGATCAGGGGAAATGCCATTTTCGTTGATCACGTGCCCTAAATAAAGGACCTCTTTACGTAAGAAAGAACATTTATTAGGTTGAAGCTTGAGATTATGAATTCGCATACGATTAAAAACATGTTCTAATTTATTCTGATGGTCACGGAGACTGGATCCATGTACGACAATATCGTCAAGATATGCCATACACATCTCTTCTAAACCGCTTAACACCGCGCGCATCGCTCGAGTGAACGTGGCGGGTGCCGAACTTAAACCAAAAGGCATGCGTAAGAATTCATAATGTCCGGATTTACTAGAAAATGCAGTTTTGTGTGTATCACTAGGGTCAATTTTTATTTGATGATAACCGCTAGCTAAATCTAATGTTGAAAAATAATTTGAAGCCCCTAACGAATCGAGTATTTCGGTTATATTTGGTAACCCATAGGCTTCTGTCTCTGTTATTTCGTTTAATTTCCTAAAGTCTACACAGACTCGTAATTTTGGTTTTCCCTCTTTATCTAAATTCTTCTTTTTTACTACTACTAAGGGAAAATTAAAAGGAGATACCGAGTTTTTAATAATTTTATTGTCTTTCATTTCACTTATTTGTTTTTCAACTTCCTGTTGATATGCCCAAGGTAATCTATAAGGTCTTATGTTAATTGGTTTGGCACCTCTTGGTGTTTTTATAGAATGTTTTACTATATCAGTTGAAGACAATTGGTCACCTTCCAAAAAAAATACGTCCGAGTAATTTATGCATAGGTCAAGTAAGTTTTCCCTTTCTTCCGAATTCAGATGATCCGTTTTTATAAGAGTAGTGAGAGTGTTTATTCTATCCTGACCTGGGTTTCCATTGAAATTTGTAATCGTTAAGACCTGTTCCTCATATGGTTCCCACTTAATGTTACTCGAAGTTATTTCATCAATTATAAAAGGTTCTTCTGAAATGTTTATTATACTACTTATAATTTTATTGTCGATTACCGGGCTTACACTATTTGCCATGATTACGTCATCATTTATTTCTTGATTTTTAATAGTTAAAATTTTATGTTTAATCTCTTCGTCCACAGAAATAGCCATAACGCAATTACTGCGCGGCGGAATAATTAATGTCTTTACAACCGTTTTACATTTTGGCATCATGAACATATCACGACTGAAATCTAATACAATTTTATTGTTTTTTATAAAATCACGTCCTATAATTCCGGATTCGGGTACACGGAAATCTGCAGCGACGACATCGAATTTAATGAAGAATTCTTGACCCTCTATTTTTATAAGCGTATTAACTGTGCCAAAAGTATATATTGGATTGGCGGTAATGCCACTAACTATACGTTTTTGCGATTCGTCGACTAGTACGTGTTTTTTTAATGCTGAGATTTTTATTATACTCATATCTGCTCCCGTGTCTACAAGTAATTTAATTAAATTGGGCTCAAAATTTAGTGAAGAACATTTAACGTGTTCCTTTTCCATATAGGTAATAGTACGAACAGTGTTCTCGATTTCACCTACTGACCTACTGGAGTTCCCTTGATTGTTATCGGAGTTATTGCCTTGTTTCCTCTTTCTTTCCTCATTAAAAATTCTTCTACGACAATCCTCAATAACATGGTTGTCTCTTTTACAATATTTGCAATATTTTATTTGATTATTATTCATACGGAAATCATTATTTTTATAATTTATTAATTTATGTTCACTGGTCCTACATTCGTTACTGTAGTGTCCCATTTTATTACATTTATGACATTTAATTTTACTTTTATCGTTATAATTCTTTTTAAATTGATTTCGATTATTATTTTTATTATAGTTTTTATATTCACTACGCTCATTTAATTTCTCTTCTTCGATCGCAAGAAATACGGCCTCCTCAAAAGTAACGACTTGATTTGCTTTTAAAATTATTCGAATACTATAATGAATTCCTGATATAAAAATACTTAGGGCCTGCGATTGTATTGTTTGAGCGATTATTTTGGTTTCGATTGCGTTCTTCCCTGACGTCAATGCGTAAGTTAATTCATGATATATTTTCTCTACACGATTTGCGTAATCTTGTACGCTTTCCCTGTCGTACTGTTTAACTTGACTCAACTGTTTTTGCAAAAATTGGACTGAGTGTGTTTTACCGAAAATGGTTCGTAAATGGTTTTTAAGCTCCTCCCATGACGTTATCTCCCTGTACCTGACTGCTTCATTTGCTTTATCGGTTAGTTGAGATAAAATTGCTGTTAAAATCATAGGTTTGATAGTATCGTCTATATGTTTAAAAATAAACTCGCATTTATTTTCGAATGACGTTAATGCACCCTCATTTCCACCTGCGAAACTAGGTACCATTTTAAGAGCTTCCCCAAAGTTAAGTGTAGTAGCCATATTTTCTAAAATGGATAAAACTTCTCTATTGTTAGCGTATAATGTATGATTTAAAATTGAGTCGTTATCGGTCGAGTTGCTAGAGTCACTAGTATTAATTGTATTTTCAATTGTATCGCTATTTGTTTCTAAATTATTTGTGGTATCTACTGAAGTACCTAAACTTGATTCATCGGTGTCTATTAAATTATCGTTATATGTGGACCCGCTTCTAGTAGTCATTTACTAGGTTAAACAAAAATTAAACTTCCCCAGGCTTTCAGACAGACCATAAATTGTGCAAGTACTTACAACTGGTTCATGGCTGACTGATGTTGAAACTTTCCTCTTGAAGTTCCAAAAAAAAATTTTGAATGGTCCGGTCTACCTCTGCTGGGCTTGACTCGGCGTAATATCCTGGTTGGTTGAACGTACTGCGGAATTTGAACTGGAGCTGGTGGTTCGTCAGAAAAAAGGAGGTCCTTGAACTACTGACTTGGATTAGGCTCTTGAAAAGCGTTGCCGAAGTATGTTTCGTTCAGTGTGACCCCACACCTGACACCAAAATTTATGTAGTGAGCTGGCTACGTCTAGTCAACTTACAACAAATATATGACGAAGTCCACTCTTGTCCCTTGTTCTGGTTCAACAGTCGTGCTGAATTTAAAGATGTGTAAAAATAAAAAAGGTTTTGTCGGAAAATAAAAGTACAACACTTTTGAAAAGTATAAGTTTTTAAGTTTATTTTACGGAGATTAAGACTGGCAGTCACATCGACCTGCTCAGCTAATAGTAAGCTTAAAATCTAATTTGTAAAGGGGACTACAGCCGTATTTATATCATAAATATGGGTGTAGCCTTCTACGTCGTACAGGAAACAACCTTCAATAATACATAAGGTTTTTCCTGTTTTCGTAAACAAATTCTACGTGATACAAACTTATTCTGGCACCTAAATCTAAGGTTAGTTCCTGCTTATATGTTAGGAATAATAATATGTATATAAAATAATAATGTTAATAATGCTATACAAATACATCTCAAGGATTTTGGAATAAGGAAACAACATAATAAAATAAAAGTAGTAATCCGGGATTACTACATAGGCCTGTCACTGCAAATCACAGTACACTTCCTACATATAATATAATGTGAAATTTAAGAGATCATATCAAAAAATAATAATCAAGATGTAAATATAATCAATTTTCACGTTTTCGTTTAAGCGATTTAAATTATAATGGAACTGAAAGAGAAACGTCAAATTATGCAAAAACTTGACGTTGCAGCGTTTCAATGGTGACACCAAGTGCGGACTAAGTAGAACCATGGCCTTACCTGAAAATGCCTAGCTTACCACTAAGCATTAGTCCGATTTTAAACAAAATATGCAATTTTTTAATAACAGAAAAAAATTTTAATAGTTCACCGTATAAATAAATATAAAACTATTTAATTAAGAATAATAAAAATACTAGGTACTGTAAACTGGAGACAGTTTCTCGACTGTTGTTCATTATGTTTATTGTATACTGGATAAAACGTACACTTTTTTAATTTATTGTCTAACGCGGTGTGCTTAGAGTTTTCACTTTTTAATTTCAAACAATAGCGTGAAAACGATATCGATTGATTTACCGTAAACTTTTATTTTTAACTGTTTATGAATCCTAATGATTATTTTCGTTTGAGTTTGCGTCTACAAGCATACTTTTCATTAATATGATATGTCGAAAATAATCCATAGGTACAATGGAAACGAAATTAGAAATTCGTTCGAAAACATTCGATTTTTCTTGAGCTTAAACCTCAAAAATGTTAACCTCCAAAAAAGTTGACATGCTATTTCCGGGCTGCAAATATGACGCCATCTAGCTAGAGCTTATATATGGCTTCCAGATAAACCTCGTCAAGGAAGGTTCACAGTTCATAGATTTGGTAATTCATAACGGTTTATACATATCGTACTCTCGTGAATACGCTACATAAGTAAATGATTCAGTGCGGATACGTTCTTACTTGCAATGGACTACGATGGGACTATCGTGTTGTAGCCTGGATCCCACCACGGCTCTCATTCTCCGTCTGAACTCCAATATTGCGTTTGAGAATGGGCAAGTGTGGCATGGCCATTCCGTGTAATGAAATTGTAGTAGAGTCCTGGTTTCTTCTTCGTTCTGTCGAGTTTTAATAATAGTAAAAAAAAAAAAATTAAAAAAAATGATTTAGCTATAATTTATACGAATTATACGTATGTGTATACTCGTACATATGTATTATCATAAAAAAATTGCTAGATCGCGCACGATAGAAGTGAAATTTGTGTTTTATTTGGAGACGTCACGTGGATTTAGGTAATACCGGGGCCATCAAGATAACAAATTTGGTTGTCTATTAATATAAATTTAAATATTTTAATAGAAACAGAATAGGTTGATGCTACGATTTTACTATGACAGCTAAATCTCGTTGTTAGCTTGAGTAAGCCACGCCCGTGATGGTTTTTGGTCTCTAAACATGAGTCCATGAATCCGAATTAGGCTACCACGCCTGTAGATGTTTTACTCCAAAAAACAGAATTTATTATAATATTACACACATGTAATTACAATTGTGGCGTGGTATAAGCCTATATTAACTTGCAGATATCAGAAATCTCCGACTTTTGGCCCAGTTATACATTTATGAAACCGTTAGATATTATACCTAGAAGAGCTGTATTAGGGTACAAAGAGTTTAGGGTAATTTTTAGAAATAAAAGTACGATTATTATTTTAAATTACCTACTAATTTTTAAATTATAGCGAACATTTAGAATTTGATATTTTTAGACCTACCTATTATTATATCCCGTATTTAATGAAAATTATTTTGTTATTCAATTTTTATTATACACCGAATCATAGTAAAATTAAAATATAATTTTACTATAATGTGTAAGTAGGTACATTAAAATAAAATACCTAAAAAAAAAAATCTGGGGAGGATGAAATCCCCTTATACCCTACCCTTAACTACGCTACTGTTTTAACTTTATGGTTAAATACCATATAGTAATTGATTTTTTTGTTTTTTTATCGAATTTATTTTTCATCTCGTTTATGCTTTGTTTGTGTAGTCACACACAATGTATAAGAAAAATACAAATTTTGAAATCGTCTTCAAATAATATAGAAAATGAACCTATACTTGAAAATGGGTTTTCATGAAATATTTTTTTTAAAAGTTGCGATTGGTTGAACATTTTTATGGAGTAGCCGCACGGCGGCAGTCATAATTAATGTAAACAAAATACCCCGCTTAAAAAGAAACATTAATTTATCAAAACGAACATTATTAACATTATTCATATTTTTATGACCTTAATGATCGGATACATTTAAATTAATGGACTTAATTTTGATTCTTTTCTTAAACATGTAGTCTCAGACAACTTGTTCCGGAACAAATACTCTGTATACAGATTAATAAAAGTTTTTTTTTTTCCATACACTTAAAATAAATTATCTTTCATTCTGTTTCTTTCCATGTCGGAAAGTCACAATGTTCTAATAATGATTGTATACAATTCACCGTATAAATAAATATAATGTATTATATAATGTATATAATGTACGGAATGTATCGTAAAGATTGACCATTTAAGTGCTGTGGATATATAAGCATGATCAAGCCACTAATATAAAACAGTAAATCATCGTGGTATAATGGTTTTAGATTTTTCGAAAGTTTTTTCACTGTTCGATTATTTATTTGTATATGTTTTAAACGACAACAAGAAAGAGTCCATGTGATGCATAAATTCAAAGCGATTCTCTCCAATAGAAAAAAAAACGCATTTAATGAGTTGTATTCTGAACACATAGCGCTCATCCCGCTCATTAATGCCCACTCATTAATAATATGTACCTATATAGTATATGATACATGTATACAATGTATGACTCTTTTATGATATGATTGTTCATTACGTTTTCTGAGACATAAATATACATATATTATGGTTCATTTTAAGAGGCAGAGTTGTTGGGGTCCCGGTTAACAGGGAATCCATATTTATTATTATTATTATTATTATTTGTTTTTAAATAAATATTTAGTCGTTATAATTTTTCAAGTGGAACGTCGAGAACAAAATTTGATGTTTTTCACTTTTGTGATAATTCATAAAAAAAATTGATGAAATTAAGTTGAATTAGTTTTATATCGAGTTATATCTGTGAAAATATTTATTGATTACGATAAATAAAATTCCATTTTAGTTTATATTATTTTAAGCAGAAGAAATTTTTTCCTTCGACAAAACAATTATCCCGTCTTATTTTTGTTGTTTTAAGAATTGTATTTTTTTATAATGCAATAATTTTCTGGACAGCTTATTGTTAGTATATTTTGTTTTTTTAAACTTATATTTGTAGCGCAAAAAAAACACTCCATAAATATATAATACGACAAAAAATGACGCGCAACTTGCGTAGGAGGCTAAAATATATCATTGACATAACATTGAAGTGTAATAAATTTACGAGCTGGTATAAAAATTAATGAAAATCGTGAAAACTGATGATAACAACACGTATTTGACATTTTCTTCTAGTTATCAAGTTATCTAACGTGTGAAAGAGTCATTACAGTTGAAACTCAATAGCTGGTTAATCTTAAATCTGATTGGTTAAACTTTAACTTTAAGATGTAAGTACACACTTCAGATTTGTAAATGTTCGATATTTTTTTCGGGATTTTCCAAGTATACTACTTGTCGCGTATCTTACGGCAATAACACATTTTGTAAAAATTTTGAAAAAAAATCTTACTAGGTACTTATTGAAAACTTTTAAATTTTATCAAATAAAAATACAATATATTTTTCATTTAAATTTATTAATTTAACAACATTCTATGAAGTCTTATATTTATTAATTTTCATTTCCCTATTAAATGTGATAAATACGTATCCAGTATAATTTATTATTATTCTGTGAGGTGTACATATTGTTTGGCAATAAACCGAAAAAAGGTCAAGGCTATGACAAATAAGTGTTTTCATCTTAAGTTTAACAAGTCTAATTAAAATGCAGATTTAATGTATTTAATGCACTGGCGATTAGTCCTCGAGCGTAACGTACATAATATTTATTTACATGCTTGTATTACTCACTGTCCCTTGTTTTTTAACCACTTGTATGGTCCTAATGTGAAAATTAGCTAATTCTTCTTCGTGTAATACTGATATATTGAGATCGCCATAGTTCTCACTGTTCACCTTGGCGGACGGCCAGTACTGTATACACATAACCTATAAAAAAAACCAGCAGGTCAGAACGCGTCTTGTATACAACGTAAGGATATAACAATGTAGACAGCAGGTGCGGATCCAAGGGGGGAGCGAAGGGGGCATACCCCCCCCAAATCCCTAAAATAGGTTTAAAATATATTGGGTTATCGATTATTTTCGAGGTTCAATACAACTACTAACTAGAGTAATATACAATTACGAAAAAAAAAATATTATTATTTTATATTTATTGTGTATTGACTAGAGTGTTGGCATGATATAGCCACGGTTAGTACATTTTGTACTTAAAAATAATTGCTTGAGAATGTTTTTTTAATTCAATTTTTTATTTTATATATTCCTAAAGGCTATGGGCCAATATCATTTTTGTTGCTTTTACGTATTATGTTACAATTCAGGCAGGTTAGTCGTAAGTAAACAATTTATTTTGCACCTCCTCCGTAAGAAATTTCTGGATCCGCCCCTGGTAGACAGTAGGTGATTCAAATTTACCAAAATTTCTAATTTAGTATTCAATACAATATCGATACGTTTTTATAAAGCTATAATTCGAAGTCGAATTAGGGACGTGGGAGGAACTGAGCTTGTGATAAATTTTTTTTAACCTTTTAGGAAAACTTTTACTGCATTCACGGGTGACGTATAATCGACTACATAAAGGATATTTTGATTCATAAATGAAAAAAAAAAAATCATTTTTTATGAATGATAATTTTGTAAGTTTACGTCAGTGAACTTTATACGAGTATTGTTAATTTATAACATGAAATTATAACAGTTTGCAGAAGTATAGTACACCGATAAATAATGATTGTTATTAGGGTTATTGATGAATAGCGGTTACTTAAGGTAATTATCAGATTTAAGTATTCTGTACCGGAGACAGAAAATATTTGTTATATAAATTGTTTTAAATTTAGAGATATTAATCACGGTTACTGGTAAAGGACTATGATATTTTTGACCGTGGCATAATGCTATTTATCTTTCTATTTATTGTATATAAATCGCATGTGAATGATTTAATTTAATTTAATTTTTTCATAATTGGTAAGTCATAAAAATCTTTGAAATCCAAAGAAGTTGGCTGTGAGAATTGTGGAACTTGTGGAAATCTATATTTTTCACGTTGTTTCGACATGTGAAAAAGTGGTCTGAACGCTCTTGGTTTTTGGCACTTATTAACAGTTTTTATTTCACCGATTGGGGAACTGCAGTGCATATAGTATATTATTAATAAATCATTTTTTACTCGAACCATGTATGCATCTCTTACCTTGATAAAGTCGAAGGTCTTGGTCAACATGACGATGCAACACGCGTTTTCTTGCCATATCATGCGCCAAAAATCGTTGACCGTGTTCTCGGTAGGCCCTTGGGTGACGATGTAGGCGTTCGGTTTCAACAGGCTCTGCAATCGATACTCGTATATGTAGTAAACATTTGCGATATATAATAACAGCAATTTATACAGAGTGTTCTCTGTGCAGTTAGTATCATGGTAATATTACGTGATTAGAGATAAATAGTGCGCCAGCGGTATTATCGTCCACCCCTTTAAACGATCCGCGACACTTAAGGTTTCCATTGTTTAAATACTTATATTATCGCGTTAATATTGATTTGATGTACCCATGTATATAGCAATAATATATGTGTATTTATGTGTGTGTAATTGTGCAATGGGAACCCGGCGGGCGAAATGTACCCACAGATATGTGTAACAGACAAGTGTTATTTAAGGCCTAAAATTTGCCAATTGTTTGTACCACACACTGTATTTTGATCAAACGCTTGTATCCTATTATGTTATCTGTAGATATAACTTATGAAAATCGATTTATATACATTTTAGAAATGATTTTCTTTTTTCTGTATAAAGCGTAAATATCGATTCTACGATATTAGTTCGTGTAATTAATTGTTATTGTGACTCCAACAAATGGGTAGAACACGTTTTCAAATTTCGTTTAGTTCTACCCAAAGTGCGTAGTAGTACCATACACAGTTTTAGGATCGGGTATCATTGTAGTGCTGTACAGCGTTTTAACCGTAAGCGTATTGACGCGAAAAGCGAACGAGAAAAAAATGATGAGGTAGTGGAAAAGTTTACAAAAAAGGATTGGACTACGTACAAAACGTACAATGTATGAGTCCATAAACAGGCCGGAACGACAAAGTTCATCTGTATGCGTTTAATATTGGCACGAGTGATACAAGTTGTTCGCCCAAGTGCACACAACAACAATAATAATAGTAATAATAATAGTACATAATTTCTGGTGTGGAGGAGGGTAAGAGTATTTGTAATATATACGTTATGTGTGCATACAGTGTTGAGTACGCCAATACCCGCGTTGTTAAAGCTATAACGCATTATTGTGTGTGTAATGGACGATGAGATGTAGGTATAACTGTACACGTGGTAGTGATGATGATGGTAGCTTTCGGAACTTACACAATAAGGACATAGTTCTTGCACACGATTAACCTATACACGATAATAAAATGTTTGTGCGTGTGTGTGAAGGCTTTTCAATATACTTGTACGCGTTATATAATAACTATTAATATTATTATAATTATGATTATTGTTCTTCCTTGTAATCGATCGTTTAAATCATATATTCAGACATATTTCATGCCAATTTCTCCTATCTATTGCCACAACATACCAATCGACATTTGGAACCGCTATTTGTATGTATTTTCTGACTGTCTTTCCATCTTAGTCACGGTAGCCTCAAAGTTCTTTTTCCTTACGAAGCGCCACACTGAAGCATCCACACAAATATTCCTTCTTATCTCCATGTATGTCCTGCTCATTGAAGTCACTTTCTTTTTATTTCCCTTATTTTATCAGGTCTTTATTACAACTGTTTAAGCTATTCGTTTTTTCGAGTTCTCCATTTTGTCTTAGTTTCATCTACTCGTATAAACGGTTCGAAGATACTTCATAATATTTATTTATTTTTAACAAACAATTTATTTTATTCTGATTTCCGCAATCTCCTCACTTCACACCCGACAATTATTACCGGACAAATAATAGTGTGGTATATCTGTTTCTTCGTGTTTTTCAATATTATTCCCGTATTTAACATCTTATTTTGTCCGTAGTAACATCTATTAACGGATTAAAGTCTCGCTTTTAGGAACATTATTATTATTGTTATTATTTTCATTATCATTATATGACTATAATATTTATATTTTATACGTAATATAATTTTGTTACAACCAGAGATTTATATATTATAATATTTATAAATAACTGATTGTTATGTATAAAACATCGTATCTACATAACTATCATAATGTCTAGCGCCATTTTCACTTTTGTAATGTTATTAAAAACATATCAATTCCACTCATTCTTGTCCTAATGTCGAATTGACACTAAACTATCATAAAACATGGTATATTACAGCTATTAATTTTTGGGTAAATATTGCCAAAATTGTAAACTGTTACATTTCACTGGCGTTATTGCTTAGAAGATAATCGGCTATGTACTTAAATCTGTGGTTGCAACTGCATCTATAGTGTAATAATAATACATCATATATTGTATCGTTTTGTTCACAGACATACAAGTTTTATGTTATTATATTCTTATGCTGGTCTGAATTTGAATAATACGGAACAGTGGTAATGTCTGGTCTAAAATTCTTACTATCAACACAACTCTTTATAATTTTATAATTCGATGACATTTCTAATGTTTTTAAATTGTGTGAATCAGTATAATTTGTATAGTATAATATGTTATATAGTTTTCAAAAACATCTTAAACGGTCTAATGTATTAGGTTTAATTATTTAATTGCTAAAGAGTTACGATTTCAAAGTAAAAATTATGAGCAACGTATAATTAAAATAAATATTCCATGTTTTTCAATTTCAGAAAAGTATACGATGAACTGTTTTATTGTTCTGTGTAAATAATATTGAACTAAAATTTTATTTTTTTATTTTAACACTTTAAAAAGCCACAAACTATGTTTTTAGTTTCGAAAAACGGTTATGTTATTGTTATATCACCATTACATAGATATTGTTTTCTAGAGATGTGTAGTTCATGAGTATGTCGACTCGAAGAGTCGACTCTTTTTAGTGAATTGAATGAATTGAATCAGTGTATCACAAATCAGAGACTCAGAAATTCAGTAGGTACCAACATAGTAAATCACTAAATCAGTGACTTGGTAATTCAGTACCAACACTGAATTGAGACAACTGAACTATAAGCCTGTAAATAAGTTATAAGTTATAAGTTATTGACTCGGTCAAGTCACCAATTCCAAATCTGAAATTATTATCTTATCAATAATTTCAGTGTAATAGTGTCGCATGGTTAATACTTTAATAGATAATATCTTAAGTGATTAAATTTCTTAGAATATTATTTATATAAGTGTATATTTTATCATTATACATGTATACCAAACAACATAATGATTTGTAATTATAACTTATTTACCCTGCCACATTATAAGCTTATATATTATATATTTATATTCTTCTTCTTTGGGTGTCTGTCTGATTCTGAATGTTGGCGACCATTCTAGAAATGCTCTCTCTTTAGTTTATCGTTGCTTACAGATATAATTTAAGGGTCGTCTTAGGTGTGCAGGGACTCACGAAACTTGGCTGACCTTCTATTAGGCAAAAAAAAAAAAAATGAAATAATGGGATAAGAAATAAGATACTTAATGTAATTACACACAATTAGGTATTCATTATTTATTTAAATCTTTAAAACTACAATTTCCCAAAGTTTTTTTTTTTTGGATGGTATACTAATGGTATACTAATTGGACCTTTTATTATTGTTGCAAGGCTAATGAAATTTTGATTTAAACATTATGGGATTTCAACTTTTAACCGTTTAATGTCATATAAATTGTGCCGTTGAGAATAATATTCTTTATACTTATACATTAGAGTCGGGATTTATATGCATTTGCATACTTGTAATGAGTGTAACTGCAGTTTGATGGAATTAAGAAACATGGACGATTTGTATTACAGAGAATGTACAGGAAAAAGTTTGTATTGCATATAAATGCATTTTTTAAAGATAGTGGCATATTTAAGCAAATTTTGTATAAATGTTCATTAATTCAATTGTTTTGTTTTAATTCTACAGTAGAAGCTAGATTATGATTTATCAACTATACTAAGTTCTATATAAACTAAATATATATCACAATAATAAAGATACTTATTTTGAGGAAATAATGAAGTACAGCTACCAGAAAACTTCACTATTCCGTGACTAATATGAATTATTTGTAATCAATATCAGTAGATGTAGAAATATTCTTTAGTCTTTGTAGACATATGTAAAGCAATAGAAGAATAGATATGATATCTGAATACATGGAAAAATGTATTATTGTGAATTATTTTTTATAAAATCATATTTATCAATCAAAATATTTTTATTTATAACTGAATTTTGTTTTTATATTCTGAATCGTGTATTTTAAAAATACAATATTTTTTATATTTCATAAATATTAAAAAAAGAAGTAGTAAAAAAAAATGTACTACATTATTTTTATTATTATTCCTAACTATAGTATTTGTTTTACTTATTGAATATATTTTTAAATATTTACTATTTTTTAGTTAATGTTATAATTGATATATGTACTTAAAATCTTATGTTTATCTAATTAAGTTTTATTGATATTTATGGAAAAAAAAACGTTTATATAATTGAAAATATTTTGGGTAAGTGCATATTTTTGTAAATTATTAAAAAATGAAGAGCAAATCAAGTGCATATTTAAAAAAATTTTAGTGCATAAATGCATACTATTTTAAGCTTTTTAAGTTCATATAAATCCGGACCCTATCTATCATAAAACACTCATATGTAATAGTTTAGTAAAATATTAGGAGAGAAATGTTTTCTGTTTATGTGGTGTAAATTATATAATATGATAATTTACCAGAATATCATAGGATTCGACTATACAATATTAGTACCGAACAAAATCCAAATGTGTATGAGATATCGAAATTCCAGAAATTACAACTATATATAAGCTTGGAATAAACGCATATTTACTAACATTCTCTAGTTAATTATCCATGATCATTGAATAGAGGTTTGCAATATTGTGAAATGTATAAAAACAAATATGTACGTACAAATATCAACAATCTGAATCTAAAATTTACGACCAAACCGAGTTATGCGGATAATTCGGATTATATTCGTTACACTGTTATGTTGTTATCAAATTACTGGAATACTTAGGAACTTTGGGTTTTGCCGATATCGATTACGTCGTCGCCGGTCCTCTCTATTGCTCCTAATGTCGACTTTTGCCACTGTGCATATAATCAGGTACGTTTTCATAATACTGATTGAAAAACAAACGGGTTAGATTTACGCGGCGATTTGAAATCCGAAGGCGAAACCGTTGCAAATGAATACGTAAAACACGATTTTTCTGTGCGGTTTTAACAGCCGTTCCGTTGGCCGTCACATGGCGTCCGAAACGCGCTGAACACGCATAACAGCCATGTGCCGAACACGCGTTTAGCTATTGCAAACCGCCGAATTCCGCACGACGAGATTCCGCGTGATCTACTCAGAGCACCGATTCAAACCGTAATTGATTACGTGGGGTCAACCGGACGTGGACGTGTCAGAATTTGAACCCGAAGACGTCTACCTCTAGAGCCACTTTAACCGGCAAGGCGTGGGAGGCGCCCCTTTCGTTTTCACGTGACACTATTGTTTATTTTCAGTCGGCAACGGCGCCTAGAGGTGTAACACGTGTGTACACTCGTGGTACAAATTACAATATCATTTGTGTGAACCCTCTGGACGACTCGAGTCCGGAGCTTATTAAAATAAAACCGAAATGCGAACAGCTTCGACTCGGCAACGGTTTTCCGTAAATTCACGTTCGTGTTGAAAAGTACTTAACACCCGGTGCACTAGTGTTGGTGTACCATGATCTGTTGTGTCTGTATATGAGTCGAGTCGAAAAGCGTCAGGCAAATGATTGTTGTTAAAAAGAAAAAAGAACCATTAAGACACCCAATCCGAATCTTGATCAATACAATTCGTAAATATTATGTTAAAAAAGGAACACTAAAGAATATCGCGAATGATTCCGTTCAGTGCAATATTTATTAGGAAAATGTTAAAATCATCTCTCCGGCAGAAATATAGTTCTGTTGTTTTTTTTATCTATTTTTAAGTGTGTTTTATACAAAACTTATGCAAGAATATGCACAAAGTTGTTGCTCGCTCAGAATCTTAAATTTTAACAACCACACTGTATAACGATGATATGATCAAAATGAAACGGAATAATTGTACGTGTACAAATGTAATATACATATGTATAATGCAAAGGGTGCGGGTAATCATATTAGCTCTTTTTCAAGTAATTTATACATTCTAGTTATAGCTAAATTTTTTGCAATTATAAGTGTATAGTAAATAGTTAAGTTCATTTATAATAATAAATTGTTGTCAACCAATAAAAATATTTGAAAGTGATTTTTTGTTATTTTTCCCCGTCCACTTGTGCAATTAAAATCGATCGGTAGAAAGAAACGAGTAAATATCTTTAACGTCGATACGAGCCTGTGCTCGTCAAAAAAATTATTCACGAACATTAAAAATCACTTGAAATAACAATATAGATGTTATTATCTATCCGAGTGCCATCGAGTATACAAGAACAATGACGGGATCTCATTAGATCTGCGAAAATTCACTTAAGGACAAGAAATTATTCCGAGAAAATAATGGGAAAAGTTATTGATAGTGTTTTACATAAATATATTTATATTTTCTTTTTAACCTTCTAAATTTTGTTTTGCTGTCAAAATATTTTTATTTATTGATATTTTTACTTGTATTATTTATTCGATACCACAATTCGAGGTTTAAACAAATAACTTTACTGATTTCAAATTGAAATGTTTTTTAATTTACCATTAAGATCGCAATTTAGCATTACAGGGTAATTTATTTGACGCGAAACAGTGGACGTATTTTTTTTTTGTTATTAAAAATTATTGTTGAAAATTATTAGCTTAGTATCAGTCATGCCATGATAATATTTGATACAGGAACAGACTACGTACGTCTCACCAGCCCACACCATATGTAAAATTGATGGTTTTTCATATGCAGTCTGTTCGACTGATACATAACCTGGATAATATTTAAAATTTATTCGGATATTGATTTTCTCACCGTCTAAAGAATCACCGTTGTATTTATTGTAATTTATTTGTGAACTATGACAATGCGTTTTTCGTTAAAAAGTATACGCTCACATTGTAGTTGAGTTAAACAGTCTTTTCATAAAAAATTATTAAGATTTTCGTTGTTTATTTTTATGTGTTGTTTTGCAAATTCGTTTATTCAAAGTATCCGGAAATACATTGAATTTGTTTAGGTTGTGCTTGGTGGGTACAAACTTTTCGCAATCAGATTGCACAAATAAAACGACTAATAAACAAAATGAACTATTCTAAAACTTGAACCTAATAAAACTTATTCTTGTACATATATTTGCAATTTATATGTATCCATATACATACAAATTGCAAATAAAATGTAAATATATTTATACACTGTAGTGCCAGTGTCCAAAAAAAGTTTGAGTGGCATATTCCCAGATATTTTTAATTATTATAAAATATTTTCTAGATAAATTTAATAAATTTATTGATTTTATATTTTTGTAATATGCATATGCACTCTTAAGTAATATTGTAGTAGTGTGATGTTATGTAATTTTTGAAATGCATTTAATAATAATTATTTTTGGTGAAAATTGGTAGACTTATAATGGCATAGAACACGAATAAAGCATTATTTATCTATAGGTACCTAGTGAAAATAAATTAAATAAAAACCACAAAAAAAACTTTTCGCTTTATATACAATGCAGTTTTTTTTTTACTTTTAAAAACTTTTGGATATTAATTTAATTTAAGCTCTTTTTGGAGTATATGTTTAAATAAAATGTTTATTATACTTTTTGCTAAATATGCTAAATTAAAAAAAAAAAAAAAAAACATGACTTAACGCGATTTAAAACTGGTTAAACAATGTAACGTTAATATTTTATACGAAACGCAAGTATTTTTAAAAATATTACTATTCCATTTTGTTGGCTGCTAATTAAAAATAATTAATGCATTTAGAAGTAAAAGTTACTACTAAATTATTTAGATTATTAATCTTAGTCAAATAGAAATCAAATATATATACTATTTTTTTTTTTTAAATTAATTAATCGTATAGCCAAAGAGATATGATAAATAAATTTAGGGTAAGTAATGTTAACACAATTATTCCACAATCCACGGTTCAAATAGAAATAAAAACTGAATAAATAAATAGTATATAGAGAGAAAATAATTAAGTAATTCATTATAATTTATAATATATAAGTTATATTGGTCAAGTGAAACAAACTACAAATGAGTTTGCATTATTTTAAATGATTATCATCGTAAAATATTTTTATTCACGAATGTATGTCACTGCGCAGCTTTTGTTATAGGTCAATAAAAACAGCGTTTTTAATATCAAACTTAAAAAATGCTCATTCGAAAGAGGAAAACCTTTCGGTATACAATATTATTATATTAATGCTCACTGCCGCATAAAACGAATTTCATTACCATCCGAGTATTAAAACCATTTTCCTGCGAAACGATACATCCGAAAAGTTTTTATTAAAACTGCTCATGGTTGTCACCATATTAATACGCAAGCCGGGTACAAATTATTGATTCCGTATTTAATTTTACGATCGTAAAAGACGAATAATAATACGGTGCAAGTTCCACTATTGTACAGCGAACTATACTATTTATATGTTTTATTTGTGTTTATTATGCTCGCGCAATAGACATTTATCAACAACATAATATACATTGTAGAGAGTGTAATGGATTTTAAAGGATTCTTCGTGCATAGGGTGTAGGCAATCCAGGCAATTCGCCGAGGATAGTGCAAATCAAGTGGTTCAAATGTTTTTTACCATGTGTTTGCAAACGTAGGAGATAATAACTTTACGACATCACGATGACACATTTCTGTGAACTAAAAATTAAATTTAAAAATCAAGTTGCAATACAATAGAATGATTACTGGTGGAAGGGTGAAAATAAGAAAGAGATAATTAAGAAGATTAAGGATAATTGCGAACATTCACGCCTTTCAAAAGTAGTTTTTCGAAGAAATCTTCCTGGAAAGTCTTTTCTTCGGGATATTGCTCAATGCTGTTTGAATTTTCTGTTTTGATAAACGGGTATAAGTGGTGCATAAAATCACGTTTTTGTGCGGCCTAGAATTGGCCGGGTCACGTTTAAAGTTTAATAATTAAACTTTATCCGCTTATGCTGGGCCGTTTAGAGAGAGAGAGAGAGAGAGAGAGAGAAAGAAAGATACATAATATGATACAAGTATTATATTTATTGTGCACGCGCCCTCTAGTTTAATGAGCAAAATTTTGCGTTCGGACGAAAAATCTCGCGAAACATTTTGTTTTATACTAATTATTATTAACGCCGATTTGTTACGAGCAAGTGTATATGTATAAAGAGGTTTCATTTTTTTTTTCACTTCACTTGTCATTCTCCCCTTCTTCTTTCTGTTTAATTAAAAAGATCGAAATGAAAAAGAAATAAAAAATGAGAGTTGAAAAGGATAGAGCGTAGCAGATTAATTAAATTAGTCGAATAACAACGTAGTATTAAGTGTTTTCGCGTGACGATGAATTTTACGGATTATATTTTACACTGTTGTAACTTGTTACAATTCGATGTTATATAAATGCATACAAACCGTTTTAGTGTTACTAAATTGACACAAGTGCATAGGTATATACATACAACCTACCACACGAGAATTATAATTATAACATTTACTATTATTGTTATTTGTTGTACGCAAATATTATTATTATTATTTTATTTAGATATTTTACGCTGCCCACCCCTCTCCTATCTCGCGCTTGATGATTTTCACGGTTCTATGTGTATATATAGCGTTATTGTGTTATTGTTATATATAACGTTATAGTGTTATTGTCATACCTACTAGTCCAATAGCCTCACAGGATATTTATTTTTTTTTAATGATTTGTGAAGTTTTAATTATTTCCTAGATAGGGATAAATAATAGGGGTCTAAGTAAAAATATGATAATACGTTTCGATACATTTATAATAGTATTAACCTGGATATATATACTCACGTCGACATAAGATGCATTGATGTAATCCGAATCCGGTACGTCCGGTAATTGGTCTAAAACCACTCGGTTGTAATCGTCTGAAAGATACGAAAACATAAATTACTTCGATTATTAAGCACGTAGTAGTGCGTCACACGTTATTGTTGTTTATTTATTTTTTGCTAAGAGGTACCAACATCTGAAGCTGAATTTAACTTCAATGAATTATTTCTTAACGTTCAATTACACATGTTAAAGGTGTAAGAGCTTGGTTCGCTGCAAAGTTAAATACACGGATGTTTAACCAAGATCCAAACTACAGTAGTGACTGGAGGAGTGGCTTAACTGGAGACTTATCAACCTCATCTCTGTCACGTTATGCCGCACTTGTCTCATTATGCTGTTTGGGTTAAGCCACCCGAGCAAATATTTTAATAATGCATCGAATAACACAAAAAATGCATTTAATAAAGGTAAGCAATACAGTGAAAATAATTTTCCTATGATGAAAGAAACTCTGTGGGTTACGGATATTTATATTCGTTGCTCGTCTGGACTTTTTGAATGTTGCATGTCATTGGAACAGTGAAAGTGTGAGCACTACAGAACCAAGAACACTGTATAAATACTGTTTGACTAAAATGTATTATTGATATTCGTATACTACAGTGATTACACGTTCGTTTGACTGTTTATCATACATTTGCATTCAGATTTTATAAATAAATATTAAAGGTTTTAATTAAACAAATCGTTCATAATTTTACATAATTGAAATACAAAGATCATAAATATTAATTATAATAAGAGTAAAAGATAGTTAATGGTTTGATGTGCACAGATAAAGTATTATCAGATAAGTATAAAAACTTATAAATGTCGTTCTTATTACAAAAGTTATATAACTATAAGCGCTGTTGAGTATTCAAAACTATGTAATGACTGCCTCAGATGTTTTATAATTCGTAATTGAATTGCATATCAATCATCTTTTGAATTATGCAATTAAATATTTTATTAGGTACATTTATAATAATGTACGGTCATATTATTATATACGCACATATTTATAGTTTATAATTTATTATAATCTAAAATAAACTAAATAAACATTATATTTACGTCTAATAGAATATTTCCACTACAATATATACTATTTAGTTGTTAAGCGATAGATTTACATGACGATATAAAATTATGTAATCTATGATATTAATAGGTATGCAAATAATCATAATAATAATAATAATAATCCACGACCTTTGTTGTAGTGCATCCGAGAGCATTATTTTGTAAATATGAGAATCAGAGAAAATCACGTCTTATAAACGCGTTTCTCTCGTTACAAGAATAATGCAAATATTACCGGTCTTTTATATATACAAACTCGTATACGTACACGAATAGGTGATGCATGGAATATTCGTATTTCACGAAAGTTTCGACGACACGTGGAAAAGGGTGAGTGCGAGATAAACAGAGAGAGAGAAAGAGAGCGACACAATAAATAAATACACCTAGACCGTTGTAGATAAATCATTCCCGGAATGATCATAATAGTGATGACGACTAAGACAAATATCATAACATTTCGATTCTTTTATTATAAAATAACCGAATAATTGATTATTTTTATTCGTGTAAATCGTAAAAAACGACGATGTGTCAGTCTTCAAAACGGTAAAACGCCCTGGAGAACAATAAAAATAAATATATATAATATAATGATAATAAGTATTATCGTACTTAATTCTTTACGTTTAAAGGCATTGTTCGTAGTACCATGAATATTAATAATGCATTGTTTTTTTGATCGGTTGTCAACTAAGACATTTTGTCATTTATGTGCGATCGATTTTTAATAAATAATTTATGCTACGTAGCATTTTGAAGGTGATCCCCGTTTTAGGTGTGATCAACGACGAGCTCAGTGATAATTTATTATAATTACGTCTATCCGTTATTGATAATCCAATATACATTATCCAATATATATCCAATAAATCCAATATACTTTTGGAGATCAATTAGAGACTAAAACAAACACATTCTTAATCTTACACTATTTAATGTGTTGGTAAAACACACATATAGGAATCAATGGAAGTGCATAGTTTTTTTTTTTTTTGCAATGGTAACCTTTTTATGTTCTAGAAAAATGATTAATGATGACTTTTGGTAAAAATTTAAGCGGATTAATTTGGTAGACGAACTGTCTTTTCGTTTTAAAATGTGGGTGTAATACAACGCCCACTAAATTATAAACAATTCATTTTTATACTTGTTATATATACTTCTAGACTTCATTAAATAAAATTTTTAACGTCGTGTTCGTCTCATAATACGTTAGATCAATGCACGTAAGAATTATATATTATATCATCCATATTTTGTTTTGTTTTTTATTTATTTTGGCGTCATCCTACACATGAGTCTCGTTGCGAGATTAATATAAAAAACAATACAATAATAAAAACTATTTACTTTACTATTATAAATATAATACAAATAATGGTCGATATTCATAATTATTAGTTATTTATGTACCTATATGGTTATCGATATTGTTAGAAAAATAATACAAAATCATACTATAAATATTCCATCAACTTTCAAATTAATTTATGATTAACGTATTTACACTATTATAGATCAGTAAAATTTACCAATTATATTATGTGTTAAGTACGTTTTAAGATAATTATGTTTGAAGTGTTTTATGTGTAAACTATTATAATATAAACATCTGAGAAATTTATGTTGGATTATTTCAAATAAAACAGGTTAAGAATATTGTATCATTACAAAGAGGAGAGAAAAATAGTATGTGTATGTGTGTGAGTGTGTGTGTGAGAGAGAGAGAGAGAGAGAGAGAGAGAGAGAGATAGTGAGTGAGTGAGAGAGAAGAGAGAGTTTGTGTACAAGTGGATTAATTAAGAAACTTTGAAAGGAAAGTCTTGATATCGATAGTAATCGAGGGATGTGATTTTAAAGTTTTACTATCAGCAATATTATACAATGAAGTAAAATGTATAACAATGGAACATAATAAGAAATTATAATACCAACAGTGGTTAACAACTATAGTAGTATAAAGTACAGTTAACCATATAAAATGTGAAACAGTTTTGCTTTTCTAAGACTTATACTTTATAAAAATGTCAATAATAATTTGCCAATTTTTCAAATTTCCGAGTGAATATACCCAGAAAATTTGAAATTTATGGATTTCAATTATTTGGACTAGAATATTATTGTAATAATATATTTCGTTTACGTTAATGGACCATTTGTTTTATTTTAAGAGATATAATAACGTTGTGTTTTCTTTAATTAAAACCCACCAAGCCAGTATCTTTATGATGCAAACTTGGTTAATACATGGAAAAACAATTCGAATTATAAACGTAAAATCGATGTAAAAAAAAAAAAAAAAAGAACCGGATGGGCCTCGCTCTGCTGTACACTTGGGGGTGGATTGCGACTCTTCATAGGATAGGTCATTATAATGGATTTGTTAAATTTGAATTCAATGATAAATATCATTGTATACGAAAAACGATTCTGAACGGAGATGATATGTTAGTCTAGAATATAATACAATGTTATTTATAAATATTATATAAGTATATTTTATTTTTAAACGAAAAATTTAGAAAAACCGAAAATTTAAATTGTCTATAAATAAGTCAAAATATGTCAAAATACTTTGAAATTTTAACCATGTATAGAAAACGTCAATATAAAGATTTAATGATAATTTCAAGTTGTTGCGGTTTTTCGTTTTTGAGTTAGGGCATTTTAAAAAAACCGATATCATTTGTCAGTCTAGAATATTATACATTATATTATATTTTACATGTAATTTTATGTCAATATTCGCTGTTCAAACGCTTATAAAAAAAAATTGTGCCTATGGATTTTAATAATTTTTGAATGACAATAAGGACTACTTCTATGGAATCTTTTATTAAATTTTCAATTATTTTTTACGAGTCAAATATTTCAAAAATCTGCGACTTATAATTTTTGAATTATAACAAATATTTAAAATCGTCTGAGAATAAATCGCTATTTTATGCAATTTCGTAAATATTTAAATTTCAAACAGTCATACAATTTTTTCCTCTTAGTCCGGTAGAAATTTTTTTAAAGATTTTTGAAGAGTAGCTCATAGATAACCTAGTGTTAAAATTTTGAACCTTAAGTATGAACAAAAAAAATTTTATGAATTTTTATCTACAAAATAACTTGCAAATTATCGTGATTTTTACACATTTTATACAAATATGAGAATTAAGGGCTTATAAAAAAAAATTGAGTTTACCGATCACCGATATTTTTTAGTTACGATAAGTTTAACTTATTATAAACCTAGTATAAAATTTTCAAGAGTTTTCGCTCAATCAATTAAATTTTATAGATGTTTAAAAACAAAAATTTAACAAAAATCGAAAGTTTAAATTGTCTATAAATAAGTCAAAATATGTCAAAATACTTTGAAATCTTAACCATGTATAGAGAACGTCAATATAAAGATTTGGTGAAAATTTCAAGTTGTTGCGGGTTTTCATTTTTGAGTTAGAGCATTTTAAAAAAAACCGATATCTTTGTCAGTCTAGAATATTATACAGTATATTATAATTTACATGTAATTTTTTGTCAATATTCGCTGTTCAAACGCTTATAAAAAAAAATTGTGCCTATGGATTTTAATAATTTTTGAATGACTTTAAGAACTACTTCTGTGGAATCTTCTATTAAATTTTCAAGTATTTTGTACGAGCCAAATTTTTTTTATCACCCATTATAAAAAAAAAATGTAAAAAAATCGAATATTTTAAATGCCTATAAGTGGCTTAAAAATTAATATAATATTTTGAAAAAAATATGACATAAAGGAAATACCAATCTTAACAGCTGGTAGAAATTTCAAAAATCTGCGACTTATACTTTTTGAATTATAAAAAATATTTAAAATCGTTTGAGAATAAATCGCTATTTTATGCAATTTCGTAAATATTTAAATTTCAAACAGTCATAAAATTTTTTCCTCTAATTCCGGTAGAAATTTTTTTAAAGATTTTTGAAGAGTAGCTTATAGATAACCTCGTGTTAAAATTTTGAACCTTAAGTATGAACAGAAAAATTTTTATGAATTTTTAACTACAAAAAAACTTGCAAATTATCGTGATTTTTATATATTTCGTATAAATTGTAACTTTGAGCACTTATAAAAAAAAATTGTGACTTACGATTTTAGATTTTTTTTTATCAGTTAAGGAACAACTTATAAGAAACCTTGTATTAAATTTTCAAGATTTTCTAGGCAGCCAAAAAAATTTTATCGTTATTTAAAAAAAAAATACTTAAAAATATTGAAAATTTCAATTGTCTATAAATAGCTTAATAAAAGTCAAAATACTTTGAAAATTTAATGGTGTATAGAGAACGCTTATCTAAACATTTGGTGAAAATTTCAAGTATTTACATCGATTAGTTTTTGAGTTATAGCAAAATAAAAAATTTGATTATGTCAAAAACTGGTTTTGCGTAAAAACTCCCGTTTTTCCCAAATTTTTTTATGGTTTTTCCCGTCGCATTTAAAAAATATTGGAAATTTTTAACTTTTGACCCCCCAAAGTACCAAATAGATTCACTTTCCTTTCAGAAAAGTTGCTACATAAGGCAATCGAAGCATTTTTACTGCCCCAAAACGTGTCGACAGACACAAAAAAAAAAAAAAAAAAAAAAAAAAAAAAAAAAACACACATCATTGTAAAATCAATACATTCTTCACTCCGTTCAGAATCTAAAAAAACACACATCATTGTAAAATCAATACATTCTTCACTCCGTTCAGAATCTAAAAAAAACACACATCATTGTAAAATCAATACATTCTTCACTCCGTTCAGAATCTAAAAATGGGTAGACCAGGATACGAAATTCGAAGTTTTATACTTTTTTTTTAAACTAAATACGGTGTTAAAAAAAATGTTATAATATTTTACGTTTCAATGGTGTTTTGATTAATTATTAATAATACAGGACGGTACGAACACAATATTTATACAAATCCTGAGTTCGATCGTTTGTATATTTTATTGCAGCGTGTGCCCGTATACGAGTACTATAATCTATACCGTAAAATATATTTTTAACGATTTTTCCATCAAGCGTTCATTTTTTAAACGATATTTCGAGTAAAATAGTTTTGAACGTAAGCAATAATAAAGCGTTACGATTGGATTCGAGGGAGTTCCGAGAAGTGGTTGCGCGAAAACAGTGTTGTCGTTGACGCGTGTTATTCCGTACGCGACGCGATCGGTGGGGAGGTTGGTGGGTACTTATTATTGGGTTTTAAATCTTCTCGTAAGCCGTTTAAATACCTACACGCGGCCGTAGCTTTATCTTCGTGCCATACGTATCATACGATTTTACACATGGGAACATTTTAAGCAGCTTAAGCGCAAAAAAAAAAAAAAAGTAACATAATGTCCGTGCGTCATCGTTCTTTTCGATTCTTCTTCAAAACGACTAGTCGAAAAAACGTGTCGTCCGGGTGCCGGAACGCACCGCGAGCAACTCGATAGCGCATCACTCCGAACACAACACGTTGTACGATACCAGCTGATTATCATGTACGATGTCTTGTGGTAAACGATCGTACTGCGATCACTCGAACGAAGCCGTCACCGCGTCCCGCCACGTCGATTGCGTGGTACAGGATGATCTCGCGAGCGGGAGACACTGCGTTTACGGACGGACGGCATTCTCAAGTCATCCGTTTATTATCTTATCCCTCGCCGTACATCCGAAGATGTTCAATAACCGTGTGCGACGCGACCCAGGCGGATGTATTCGACAACGCGCCATTTCGCACTGAAGGATTAAGTATTGATGTACACGTACAATGGAACGTTAACAACGTTAGAGCGTTTGACGATTAATTGCTCCGAGTTTCGCGCGTTATTAGATTCCGAGCAAACGTCGAGGAACTAACAGTTTACGTTTTACCGCAAATGCTATTCGATTTCAATTCGTCTGCTACACCAGCGAAAATAATTCTCGTTCTTATTTTTACAATAGCTCGCGTCGTCATAAGAAATCCGATCCGTGTCGTGTTTAAAAGAGTTTTCTTCTCATTCGACAATAACCAAGAGATAATTCACGATCAGGGAAAACCAATTTTAGAGGCAGACTGATCAAAGGACCCTACGTGTAGATAATTATAATGGGCTCCTAAACATGTATAAACATTCTTATCCAAAATTCAAAACATTAAAACTGACTGCAGTCCACTTTCGTTGTACCGCACTCATTAATATATTTAAGATTGATTTATTTAGACTGGTGATTTCTGATCTGTTCAAATATATTTTTATGTACATCTTCCAACACAACTTGTATTCGATCTTTTTTCTTTTTACCGAAACATGAGGGTACGCACGAATAAGGGATTATGGTCTGCACTTGAACAAAACCAGCTTTATGTACGAAAAATTCCCTACAGAGTAAGTCTGTGAATTTTCTTGGACGATAGTCAATCTCAAAGGATGGCACTATACTTTTTCTCGTTATAAGTTACTTTATAGCTGGTATAGTGATTTACGCAAATGTTTTTATTTATATTTTCTTTTAGAAAAAAAAACAATCTTTTTCTGTTTTATTTCAGAACTCATGAAATAAAGAATGACAACACACGATCGTAAATTAACTGAATAAATAAAAGGATGGACTGCTTAATGTTGTCTTTGAGTCCACTAATTATACGTATTTTTATCTAACTCATTTAGGGTCATCAATCGGAATGATAATAATATAACTTAAATGATCTTAAATCATAAGTTCGTTGAATCTTATTAAAACTTGATTTTATTAAATTCGTCGAAAAATTGTGTTAGACCATAATAATATTTTTATCATTAAAATATTAAATCTTAAAAGATACCAAATAGGAATTTTTTATTTTTTTAAACAACTCCTCGATAAACGTTAGTCAATTACTTTTCTCCAGTGTAACTAAAATTAAATATTTGAAAAACTTCAAAACATTATTTATAATGTTAAAACTCAAAAAATGAAAAAAAAAATGATGAAATTAATTAACAAAAAACGAAAATAATTGAATACCATTAAATATAATATATCATATCATAAAACACAGTTAAATCTTCTTCTTTTGCTTCGCCTTCCTCCCAACTATTTGGGGTTGGCCACCCTTGTCCTACACCTCCACTTTACTCGGGCAATCACATTTCCTCTGCACACACCGACAGCCCTCATGTCATTCTCCAAAGTCTCCAACCATCTCTTTTTTGGTCTTCCTCTTCCTATTTTCCCTTCAACGTCCATCTTCATAACCACTCTTACTGCATTCGTTTCCTCTCGCCTCATCACATGCCCAAACCATCTCAGCCTATTTTCTCTCATCTTGTCCACAATTTGCGCTACACCAACACTACCTCTCACGTATTCATTCCTTATTCTATCTTCTCTTGTCACTCCACTCAACCATCTAAGCATTCTCATTTCCGCGACACTCATACTTTGTTCTATTCTCCTGTTAACCGCCCAACACTCTGAACCATACAGCATAGTTGGTCTTACTACACTTTTATAAAATTTACCTTTCAGCCTAATTGGAATTCTCTTATCGCATAACACGCCCGATGCTTCTCTCCATTTCATCCACCCGCACTTAATCCTATGTTTTACATCCATGTCAAATCCCCCGTCCTTTTGAACAAAAGATCCTAAATATTTAAATATTTAAATATTTATTTAATATTTAATATTTATATTTTATTCTAAATATATAAAACACAGTTAAATATTATGAATAAACAATAAACGTACATATAACGTAAAAAATTGTAAATAATGTTATTTGATTTAACGCTTGTGCCTTTTTTTTACGTTGAACCTGTTATTATTTTTATATCCTATAGTTATGAACAATTCAAAGTTAGTAAACAATAATTTATATTTTCCAAAATATTTCATCGCAGTTTTTTTTATAAAGATTTAACGAATTAGTTTATTTTGTTTAACTAATTGGCTTATGTATAGTGATGATTATAATTTTATGATTTTTACGTTCAATTTGATTGGTGCAAAAATGCATGTGATTTTTGGTATCTATAATGTAATTTCATGTTTGATTATGGTTGTAGACATTTCGTTAGTCACGATAGCTACCTTTCGTTTACACTAAAATATGATTAATTATGTTAGGCCACAATTTTTGTGAAAAAATTTAGATTTTTTCTTTATTTTTAAATTATTATATAAATCAGAAAACAAAAAATTAAAATAACGTTTAAATACATAATAATGTAAAATGGAAAAATGCAGATAACGTTTCAACGTACAATAGCAATAATCACTGCATCGTATGACCTGAAAACGTAAAAACAATATATTTTTTTTAATTTAACGACTAGTCGTAAACCTTTATCTTGCCTTTCAAATATAGTATAAAGAAACGAAATGATACAGGCATATGTGGTCAGAGCCGGTTCGATCTAGGGGTTTTTTCATTCGGGAAAGAAATAAGAAAATACCATCTTTTCCTTAGGTAACATTTTTTCTAATCATTTTAGGAAAGATAGACCATATTATACGTTAATATTTTACTAATTTATACTAAAATAAAGTATTGATGTTGAAGATAGACTATAATTTTACAATAAATTTGATTATGTAAAGTATCGTTTTCATTTGATGACGCTTCATGAAATTATGTCATTGTCGTTTCATCAGATTTAATAATTTCAAAGAGTTTAAAATTTATCTAATATTAATCAAACATCGGCTATACATTCTTAATTATATTGTCTAATTTCAAAATTATTACATTTTTATACATTTTATTGAATATGAATTTTTTTTCGATGTAATTAATTTTTCACCTATTTACAATGTAAATAAAAATAAAAAATAAAATGTACGCATTTAATAGTTTTACGTCTGGGCTTAAATCTCTAAATTACCCTCTATCCCTTAAATTCTGTCCTTCCAGTAGTTACTACTCAACCATAAAACGAAAGGAATTGTAGGTGATCAATATGTGGAAACCCGAAACGAAATAATTTTTTCTCGATCGTAAGAACTTTTAACACTTAAAAATGGTCCAATAATAGCAATTCATTAATTTTATTTTAAAATATTTTTTCCTTTCCTCAGGAATTAAGACAAAACTATGTTTGTCGTAGATAATTATATTTCTGAATCACAAATTAAAATATTTGTTTTTAATTTTTCAAGTTAATAGTCAAACATTAAAATGCTTAAACGACCATGCCAACCCAAAGAATTGGATGAAATCACAAATAGTTAATAAATAACTAATGATGGGAATAAACAACGGAATGTTTTTAATGAATAATGACTAATGAAACAGTATTTGTATAGTCAGTGAAATGTTTTTAAGACAATAATTAATAAAAAAAAAAACCGTAATGAAAATGGCTGTTATCTCTACAATTGTGGAATTCAGAGATTTGTGAGATGTGTTTTAACATTTTTCAAATAAACTCATTATAAAAATAATATAGATTAACGAATGTGAAATTTGATTTTATTGATCACGCGTACATTTTGTTTTTGAATTTCCCCTCTTATTTACAGTCCTGCGTGGTACTACTATTTGCAGTTCCCGGTTTTTGTTTTTAATTTTAACGTTTCGACCGTAATTATGGTATCTTCAAATTCGCGCTCGCTACAAAGTCGACGATGATAAAACGAGCTCTGATTTCGGGTACGATGTGTAAACGGTAATATTACACTCGGGGGAGGTATATGCGGTATATCGAGTCATGGTTGAAAAGTGAAACGCTATCTCGGCACTTGGAGCACCAAATGGTTTTCCATGTGCTTCGATCTGTAGATATATGAACCGCATATACGCGTTTTGGATTCACATGGTTTAATGTTTGTCAATAATTGACAAGATACCTTTGTACATCGAGGTAGTAGCTGTGGGGAGAGAGTTTGAGGTTAAACTTCCTCTCCTAATATATAGTTAGACGTGAAAATGTCGTTCGTGGAACATTACACTTGCATGGCAACAAGTATACTTCTTCGGCTGTAAGATTGTGTATTTATAGGTTTTTTTTTTTTTTTTTTAAAAAAACGCCTCGTAAAACTTGTAGAAAGGTCCAGACAAGAAATTCATTTATGACCGGAAACTTTTTAAAAAAATGAGCTAAAAATGTGTACTTCGAGATTGTTTTGTGTTAGATGGATATAGTTAAATATATGATTTATCAATTAAATACATGGAAAAACAATGATTTTTATTTTATTAAGCTTAAGACTCACGGGTCAGACCCCTGTTTACACGGATCCGTTTTGGCGAAATGATGTCATCTCATCACGTAAATAAAGACAGTATTATACAGTGGTTCTTTTTGCAAACTGTTTAGAAAACAAACGAAAAACTTACAAAACTAAATCCGTCTACCGACTGTTATTATAATTATTGCGTTTGTGTCAACGACAGTGCGTATCATTATTATGCATTCACCAGCAGTTTTCGTTCGAATAAAAACACCTTCACGATCACTACATGTACGTACGTAAAATTTTAATGTTGCGTTGTAAACGTAAATGCATATAAAATATATTACGAGTACAATGTACACGCGAAGATAATTATATAACGTTATGTATAATTTTAATAATTCGTTTAATCCGTTTGACGTTCAATTATCCCATTCTTCTTCAGTTACATCGCACACACAAACACACGCGTACGCGTGCGTGAGAACGTGCGTCGATTGCCATCAGAAGAATTAACTGTGCGAACAAGGAATCAACATCCATATGAAACGTGAGTTTATAGGTACGCGATTAATATTAACACGTATTATATAATCATACAAAGTCGCTCACGACTTAACGTGGACAAAATTAGTGCTGGATCTAGAATTTTGGCACCGGAGAAGGGGGCATATGTACAAATTAGTGCTCACGAACACTGGTCGATAATACGACCTGATTTCAGCGTACAACGAGAATTTTTTTTGTTTTGTTATTTTAAAATGATTTCAGGATCTCTACTCTCTTTTATGTAGTTCTGGGCCAATGTGAAAGGAGCAAAACGATTATTGTCTGTATGTTTTTTGTTTTCTACAGTTTTCGACAAATTCAAATGGTTGACATCCCTCTTTCGTCTAAGATCTGACACTTACATGATTGAGAAATGGTGTAGTTTAGTATCACCATGGCACGGACAAATATTTGTTTTCTAAATTTTTTATAGCTATTGAAAAAACGACTATACATAAAGTGAGCATTTATGTCGGGATTAGGTTTTTCTTGTAATTATATCGGCACACCGGGATTCATTCCTCTTAATGCTATTGAAAATGTGCCTACATTTATAATTCGTACAGGATATACTACAAAAATGTAGTGAATTATCAAATCATATAATTTCAATCGAGCATAATTTATAAACAATCGTGTTAGATCAAAATCATATGCTTTAGTTCGACCAGTTATAAAAACACATGAGTAAAACGATAACTTATTTAGGTTAGGGCTCTGATAAATTAAAGGGTTATGCATATTTGATTTTACCCTTAATTAGGTTATTAAATGTTCATGTTTTTTTAGATTTAATTAAAAAAATGTAAGTAGAATAATTTTGGTTTGTCAAAAAATGCTGAAAATGTAATAAAAACTTTATGATACATATCTATTATTAACTAGAGAAAAAAATTAGCTTAATTAAAAAAAAAAAAATATAATAAGTTTTGACGGAAATGTAAAAATTATGAAAATCCACTATATTATTGTAGTAAAAACTTCAGAAATTTTTTATTATTTAAGCTTGAAAATCATAAAGATTTTTAAATTTTTCATATTATTTTATTTGTAGCCTTAAAAAAAATTGTTAGAAAAAAATTTAAATGATTATTTATATAAGTGTTTTAAAATGAAATTCTGATGAAATTGGATACTTAAAAGAATTTCTTCAAACAATATTAGTTATTTAGATAAAATAATTTCATAGTTTCGAAATATTTTAATGAAGCTTTTGCTGTTTAAAAGCACTTGAAAGTTTTGATTTTCCAATATTTATTATTATTTTTTTTATAAACATTAGAACATTAAAAATGCGATACATTATCCACTTTATCGAATACTATTATAAAATACCTTGTTGTGTTTTAAAATGGTTAACTTTTATATGTATATTATATTTAAATTATATTTTTAATTTTAGTATTGGTTGTTTTTATTTTTTATATTTATTCATCAGAAAACATACAATTTGATAGTGATCGGTAGCCTTTGGCGTGGAATTTATTTCAATTCTGTAAGCTTAATGTTCAGTCACAAGTTTTTCAAAATTCTTTTCGTGGGTTATTCTGACATGATTAATTTTAATATTATTTTTCCAAGAAATTATTTATACATAAATTGATGAGTTATAACTACCTCATTGCGTTGTAATACAATATGTATTCGTGAAAGATCTGGAGCCGAACTACTATTAGACTATATATTCTTATAAATAATAAACTATTGGTGAAATAATGTGATTTATAAACCATCGTTCCAGAAAAGTATTGCATTCAATGTGAATAGAACTTACAGCAAGTTGATTTTTTTTTAGGAAAAAAAAAGTAATATTAAATATCACAAAAAAATTAAAAAAAAATAGATAAATCGTTCATGAATGGTACTCATGCTATTGTTAAAATAGTAAAAAAATTAAAATTTCTTTGGCAATATGCCTTATTATTCATGTAATAATTTTTATAAATTAATGTTTAAATTTATACTTAGACTGTAATGAGAAGATTTAAATTAAATTATTCTGGTAATTTGAAAAAAAATATGATTTACAGAATTGGAATAATTATACCATTGTTGAATAAATTAATTAATTCAAGGCCACCCGCAGAAATTTTTCTCGGGGGAAGGGGGGCGAAAAAACAATACACTTATCACAAATTCTGTTTTTTATTAAATCGTATAAAAAAAAAATTTAAAATTGCAATAAATGAAAAAGAATATTGATAAAATATTTATAATAAAATGTATAATGCATAATGTTCCACTCCACATGATTATATTAAATTAGGGAGTAAGTATAAGAAAACATCGACATTTTAAACAAATTATCCTAAAGAGCGGGGAGGGCCGTGGCCCCACCTGCCCCCCCTGAGGGCGGCCTTGAATTAATTGTTATAGTATTTAATTATTCAAATTTTCATCTTCTTCATAACAAGTGATCTATTGGCTATATATATTATCATTATCACTGAAAATTTCAATCTTTTCGGTTTATTTTACAAACTCGTTTGTTTTCAAATCTAATAAGGTCTTTGGTTTTGCGGGCACATTTAAACCTTCAAAAATTAAATGGATTTTTTTATTTTTCATATTCTGTTACCATGATGATTGTACTTTCGTAACATTTTTCACTTCTATACTCGTATAGTAATCATTTATTTGTCTCCGATCTGTATTTACATATTATTGAATTTCCATCTTTGTTATTTTTGTTAGTGATGCCCGCATTGAACGATTTTTCTTTTGTTTCATTTCTCGATAACCTGCAATATTTTTTTTTTCTAAGTTTGCGGTTCACGCTATCTTTTGTTGATTTAATTTTTATCTGACTTATTGTTACCATTTCTTCGATGACTTTATTTTGGTTTTTTTTTTTTTTTCCTTTTATTAGATGAATATAATGCTGCTGGTTTTTACCTTTTACTTATTTTCGATTTATCTTATCTGTTAAAGTTTCCTACTGTTTAGAGTATAACACGTTTGCACGATAATCGAAAGAGTATTCAATGACTCATTCAATCACCTATTCAAATGTTTAATGGTGATGCAATATGCTGGTATGACTATAACATTCTAAAATGTTTATTTTTCAAAATGTTTTTGTGTATAAAATGATTGAAATATTTTTGTGTTGAAACAGTTTAAATACGGATTATATTATCCTTTTGCAATAATTGATAATAATAAAATAACATAATTTAAACATTGTTATTTCAAATGCCACTTAAAAGTTATTAAACGTGGCATTTAAAAAATCATTTGTCTCTAGTAAATGGATCGTCAATCGTAATGTATGTTAGTATTTTTATTAGTTATGGACATCCAAAGGATGTGCGTCTTACAAGATGTACGGAAATCCATACTACGAGGGAAGTGTGTACAAATGGATAGGCATTGAATGTAATTACATTCAATGCAAGCCCACTACTTCACCGACCGTGGCGATTTAAAGCTAGAAGTCAAAGCGTCGAGATCCAGAAAATACCACTGCTTCAACAACGGCTCCGATAGAAACGCATTTTGAATGTGTGTGCACCATCTCCGTCAATTGAAATATTACCCCGCGGTGTTTCCGAGTGGCGCATTTATATAGCCAATTTAAAAAAAAAATTGGGAGGTGCGAACAAGCTTACAGTTATTCGGTGTATCGATCCGTGACGGTTAAATAATAACATCCAAATAAGCTCAAACGGAACAGGGAATGAACTAAGTCGACGCGTGTACACATGTTAAGCCAAGAACCGCAGGTGATTAAGGGTAAAACATGAACAGGAATAAATGGACGTGATCATTTGGACGCGAGGTAATTTAGACGTGGCCGTTTGGGCGCAGGTACATTTGGTCGCGAAAAAAACATAAATAACAATAATATTTTTTTTTAGGTTGTACGAAAAATTATATTATAATCATAATTAATGTTATGGAATTGTATTAAGTAACTTCTTTTTATCTGTATTTTTATATCAAACGCCTATTGGTCATACTACTAATCTAATATTCATAATTAGTACATTTTTCATTGTATTGTATGTATTGTAATTTGTATTTGTTTTTTTATATGGTATTTTATATATTATTATATATTATTATATATATTTTATATATTATTATATAATATATAATAATATATAAAATACCATATAAAAAAACAAATACAAATTACAATACATACAATACAATGAAAAATGTACTAGTTATGAATATTAGATTAGTAATATTAGATTCATAATAATTATGAATTATATATATATATATATAATTCATAATTATTTTTATAGAAATAATCATATTTTACGCCATATTTGAATAAAATTACGTACACCAGAATAAAATAAATTTATTATTATTTATGTTTTTTTCGCATCCAAATGTACCCGCGCCCAATCGGCTGCGTCCAAATGGTCGCGTCCATTTGTCCTAGATAGGGTAAAACATTACCGAGCGTCGTGGAAATATTTTGTGATATTTCGTTTCATTGGCATTAAGGACAGAGTTACGACGACGACAGTCTTTGCTGGTGGACGGCCAGCATGAAACGCGTTAGACAGTTAAGCTACTACCACCCCCAGTCATCTCGAAGTGTATTGGCTTCAGGACAACCAGGCCGCGAGAATGTGACAAGAAACTTTGCGCTCGAAGCGTGTCATCGTAATCATAACGAACTTTCGTCAATTTCATGTTTTCCCGCGTCACGAAATACTTATCGCAGCGTTGCCACATAATTCATTGTACCGACGACACGGAACTTAGCGAAAAATGCACCGTTGATTTACCCGATAACAATAAATCAATTACATTCAAAAGTTTTCCGCTGCTGCGTTGTATGCTCTATTAATCGACATTCAATACCATACATCTTATCTTCACGCTCGCGGCTGTATTAAAATAATTGCTTCCCGTCATCGTGTCATACTCGTGCATTAACATTTATTAATGCTATGAACGTAACAACCGTAATATAACAGCACTGCTCGTCCTATTATTATAGCTCAAGTCTACATACTTCATCGCAGATGAACGCAAGCGCTTATCTGTATACAAATACACGTCGAACAAGTTTTAACACCACCCATATGAAATGACTTTTCGAACAAACTACATTATACATGGACCTTGAACATTTACCTCTGAAAATATTCCAACGTTCGAATACAAAACTCGTTCTCGTTCATAAATGCCATACTATTTCCTCGCATGTTTAACCTGCGAATAAAATTATTTAAATTCTGATTGGACTATTTATTTATTTATTTTTAGGAAGTTTACTTCTCCGATGTCAATGTAAAAATGAGCGAAAACATTATATTTACATTATTTGTTATATTTTAAATTTATCACTAACAATTTTAAAATAGTTCCTAACTATATAATATATACATATATTGTCTGTTAGATAAGGGTCTATTATTATCTTTACTTTTTTTTTTTTTATGATTTTTCGGGTGGTTTCAATCTATTCTACTCTTATGCGTTCAAACCGTGATTTTTGTAGTTAAAAGGTGAAAATTAAAGAAAAAAACCTGATGTTGAAATAAACCACTCTTCACATAAGTAAATTAAGAATATTCAAGTTAGAAAAAATATGAAAAATTAAATTGCAAGGAAATGATATAAATAATAGAACGGACCAGATAACATTTACATTTTTCTTAATAACTTGCTTGTGCATGGTTCTTAACCTTTAATGTTTACCTTTTTTTTTTTAACTTTTAAATTGCTCAATGAGAGACGACGATTTTATGTATTTAAACTACGGCTTTACGGTTTTATTATATAAGATATAATTTATAATACATATGTTAAAATCCGTTTTCATTTCTGCAAAAATATCTCGACCTGCACGTAATAACATCTTGAATGTATAATTTAACGACATTTACGAAAAGTCGTATTCCTATTGCCTCCCGCTATAAAATTCTTGCGATATCAAATTTCTATTAGCTATAACGGTTTTATACCTATACGCATTTTCAGCTTTATTTTTTATAGTTCTAAGAGTTCTCGTTGGCGCATTAAAAGCTCGAGTGTAGACATATGACAGTTTTCTCAAATCGTTTCCGCTCACCGATTTCAGAAAATGAGCCTTAAAGTTGATTCAAATTTTTTTTTTTTTAAATTGTAGGAATGACTGATTATAATTTTCCTAGAGTTTCATGGTTAAAGATGCCTAATGATCAAAAATACACAATATCATATTTAGATTGTGGAATAAAAAGGCGAATGGTCCACAGACGGTTGATTGAAGTCAGTCATGTCCTTAGAGAGTTAAAATGAATTTTTATAAATATAGCGTATATTTTTTAGTAAAAAGACGTAGTAATAAAATTAATGAAAAAGACTACTGATAAACTAAAATTATAATATTAGTCAAATAAATCGAGATAACTTCAAATTAATTATTAACATTTTACGTATACATTGTCCTAACATTTTGAATTTAATAAATTAAATGGAATTTTTAAAATATTCTGATAATTCCTATAAAGATATTTTCGAAAAAATGAATTGAAATATTTTAATATAATATAAGTTTAACATTCAATTTAACGAATATTGTTTACTAAATAACGCTTGAAGCGTCGAACACAAATTATTGTTATATATATTTATTTTTATTTATTTTTTGCTTTATGGGCCATTAAAGTCTATCGCAGTTTATATTCACCCCCTCCACACATAATGGTCAGTGGCAGTCTCGATGTTTGCCGTCCCATCTATTAACCTTATATCTGCGTTGACATTACTTTACCATTGTTGTCGAAATATTCCTTTAACCTTACCTAACCTGAGAATATACATACAACAAAGTCTATCTAATAATGCAGTTATTTTATTAATGATTTAATTTAAAATTTATTCACATTAACTAAATAAATATATTTATTATACTTTGTTTAAGGATTGATAGTGTTAGGGCATCTGGATAGTTAAAATTATTTTCCACTAACGGACCAACTACTGTCCCCTAACTATATCGTATTCACGTATAGAAGTGCATATATATGTCATGTGTATTCTAAATGCGTTGAGTAGCATCACTGGTTCCTGTTAATCTGTGGTCTACTAATATACGAGAGGATTAGATTTATGCATTAGCTAGACAATGAAATGTAAAGTCTTGAGTGCCAGTGAGAATTTAGTTTTTAAAATGTTACTATTCACAGCTGCATCGCGACATTGTATGACAATATACCGTATAAAAACGATGACGTTTCGCAAACCATTACACTTATATTCTATGCAAATGATTTATGCATGTACTAGATATTATCTTTTTGCCCTTTTCAAAATCAACTTTAATGTTCCTCTTACCACCATGTTCGATTTCGTTTCCTTATTTCTTCTCTTTTTGTCTTTTTGTGCTAACAATTATGTGCGTAATGAATTGATGCGTTGCATAATGCACCTTATCAACGTACATATATTTATACAATTTTTCCCGTTTTAATTGATAAACACTTTATTCAATATTAATGCATAAACTGAAAAATTGTTTATTTTTTAAATTGCTGTATAAGCTGCTAATATTTATAAACATTTTCCTTGTCTTGTACTGTGGATTTTCATTAAGCTATACAACTGTAAAGCTATTATAGTTATTGAATTTCGCGTCCATGTAAATAATTTGATGATACATTTCAATTGAATATCTCTATAAATTCCTTACTTTCCATCCAAATTAACTGTGTATAAAATTGTTAATTAATACGAAGTAGTGCAGGCATTAATAAATGCGTATGCTCAATGGTAGTGCGATTTTAGACGAGAATAGTTTGTGTTTTTCACTACTTATTTATTTTCAGTAGTATTGTTAATTCTTGATTTAGTTCAGGTATAGAGTTTAGAACGTATAATACATTAGGAAAAAAAAACAGTGCACGTACACTCATTACATAGTTGCTTACAAGCACGATGAATTTGCGGTCTTCGATGTTTAAATATATTATGTATCGCGTATACTAGAAAGTCATAAACCTTTTTATACATCGGTTCACATATTATTTTCTATAATTTCAAGGGTTACATTCGTAGTAAAAACATTTTTGTATTTTTTACAAAAATTTAGTTTTATTATTATAATTTTTATGATTACATTTTAAAAACATATATAGATTAATATAGTTTAATTTTGAATAACAAATTCTTTATTTAAAATTAAGCGTAATAACTGATTTTGTTTTTCACTAACTAACTACTTTCTATTTGGTAATATCTGAGACGAAGAAATTCTCAACGGATTTTCTAAGTAAACGTCAGTCAGCTGAGAGCTCTAGTTTTCGATTTGACGATTTTAATTTATGTAAAATAATGTTCACAAGTATAAGTACTAGCAAAAACAGACATAATTTTTAATGCGTTGTTTTAAAGATTAGGATATACATCTATGTCAATATATTTTAAATAAGAAATTGAAAGTTCAGCGCGATTGTATTTTTCTTTTAATATTTTATTGTTTTTGTAAAACCAACGATTTTCATTTGTATATTTTCTGAGACTGATTGAACTGATAATGAAAATGAAATTGAAAACAAATTAAAAAACTTTTCATTAGCTTTGAAATTTAAGAACCTTTAATCAAACCGAAGTTTTAAATTAGAAATTGCTTCTGTGTATTTTCCCGTTGTATTGTACATATTTAGATAAATATGAGAGTAAATTGTGCTATTGTAGCTGAATTTCCCACAATAGAAGTTTATTTTCATAAACTTTTCATAAGATTTATATAAAAAAAACATCTTCAATTTAGGCACAAAATTTCGTGCTATGATATAACTAGCTTTGGCACTAGATTATGAGTCTTAAAAACATTTTTTTATAGTTAAAGATTGACTCTTTGTATTTTTTATTAACGATGCAGTTTTGTCAAATCTGAGTTGTTCTAGTATCACATTATATGTGCTGTATATTTGGTACCATAATTTCGTTGTAAACTATATTCTTTCATCACTGCAATAGATTCTTGATAAATAACCTTTTTCTTTTTAACTTGAATAAAAAAAAAAACTATTGGACCATTTTTCTTGAAAAACGCTAACTTGACTTTCATCCGAGATGTTATATTTTTTACTAACCGACATAATATGTGATAGATATGATTTATATTATTATACTTTTATAACGAAGAAAATACGTGAAATTGTAACTTTATACATAAACTTTAATACATTAATGGTTATTATGTTCGTTCTACGATTGATACCAAACTAATGAGTAATAACCAACATTTAAATGTAGGTGGTTAGGTACTTTAATCTATTTCTTTCACATATTTCTCAATGTTTTTGATAGAAGTGTCTTAAAGTTTAAATGATGGCTTACAGTCCTATTAATTTATCTAAATAGAAAAGATAAACGCTATATTTCAAATGAGATCGTGACAAATCACGCCGGGAGTTGAAAACTACTGGTGTATTCAGTTTATGCTCATTTGTAATTGAAACTCAACTATAAAATCGTTCAGTCCTTTTATGCTAGAGAATTTTTTTTAAACGAGTTTTTTCATATGAATTCTTTGTTTTCGGAAGATAATCTCCATTCTTATTTTTTTCTTAGCTTATGGTTTCTGAGAAATCCCTACTACTTATCAGGACCTCAGGCGCAAATGTTATTATCACAAGAAATATGATATTATTTCGACGTCATATAAAAGTGCTGTATATTGCTAACCCTGTAAACTTGTTTCTTTTTCTACGAAGCATCAAAAAAATTTCATCAGAAGTGAATCTAAAATATATTTTGATGGGGGATGGGGGGGGAGGTGGAAGCTTCTCCGAAATAATTATTACCAAAATAAATGTGCAATAGCCTATATAGCTGCAGTTATAAAGCATTTTGCATCTACTTGAACGCCATGGCGCATCGTAATATAGGTTTATAGGTAGAGGAACATTTTCTAATTTTTTACACCGATTTTGTCTTATTGCTGAGGTTTATGTTAAAATATTGTCCGAAACGTTACCCTGGATTTCATACTCGTCATCTATAAATGAATAGCATGCGGATGTGCATGTATGGAACATTTGCATACGTGCAATTTACCATGAATTCTAATTCGATGTCAGTTAAACAATGCATTTTACTAATTTGTGTGGTGTGTAAGACATACGCTTTAATTTTTTTTTTTTTTTTGTTCTTTAAATCGAAGAACATCAATTCCTCTCCTAAATCGTTTCTGGATGGTGGTGGCAGGCGTTTGTCGTTACATGCACGACTATGCTGCATAGTCAGTGTCTGTCGTTGATGTGGACATATCGCAATTACGAACAACCAATTTAGAGTCTGCAGAGCACCCACGCATGCACACATTATCCATTAGAATGCAGATTGTCATATGTTTTCGACGAATTTGACGATTGCCATTAAGGTAGACATATTAGAGGAGAGAGGGGTGCAGTTAAATATTTATTTGATGGATTTAGTGAATTTCTATTTAGCTATATTTGGAAATCAACCAAATATTAATCTGGGTCTTAAAAGTTATATAATTACCAAAGAAATTAATTTACAAAAAAGATAAAAATAAAATCTTGATATATAACATAAAGTTTATACACTGTAATTTATTTATTAAACAACGTTAAATTTTTTTGGAACAAAAGTTAGTTATTTTTTAGTACATTTAGTTTATTGGTGACAGTTAAGAAATGATAGGATAAAAGTTAAAATTACCTGGGTCCATAAAAATGTAAAACCATTAAAAATGTACCAGTTCTCGCCGGTCTTAAATTATCTACATCATTAATTGATATAGCATTATTTGTTGTACATAATCGTTACTGTTTTTGATCATAAATATGTCTATTCATTAATAAGCCAGGTAACAACATCTTTGAAGTTGGCATCTCTTACATACGACTTATACTTGATTTAAATATCCCGTCTAACAGGCTTATTTAAGACTTGTATGTATTGGGAAGTTCTTAGAAATCGATAAACTTTGTACACAGAGTTACAGTAAGTTGTATTAACTTCACTATAGACTCATAACAGCTGATAAGAGCGGTCTTAAAACATAACTGGACAATTTATAACCTATCGGTATTTAAGAAAAAAGTTGGTCACCACATAACTCATGTTTGAGAAAATTATGCTTAAATTAAACACATATTGCAAATATTTTTAAATAAATAGTAGTAGATCTTTATATCAATGTGAAATTCGGAACTTCCGATAGCTATATGTGCCTATAACACTAGGTTTTGTGACCTTCATATCGCTTCTCCCGTGGAACAACGGCGTAAGTGAAAATGTAATTGTTCTTCAGAAAACTCAATTAAAAATGTTAATGTAATTGTTTGTATTATTTAGGATATAATAAATAGTCTAAAAAGAATAAACGGTTATTGTTATAATGTCAAATTTAGTCTAGTTTAAGATAGATTTATCGGTTTTGTCAAAATCGATAAACTACCCCTATACAGCTCAAAATTAATTAATTTGCACTTATGTCGTTGTTCCACCGGAGAAGCGATATGTGTTTTAATCTCATAATTATTATTATAATTAACGATGCCGTAATGACATGTCAGACGATGTGTTATTATCATATTATTAATAATAATGATAATAATTATTACTTATTATATTCATAATATATATATATATAACATAAATCTTATTGAGAAGTGTTCATCAATCGTTCTATAATAGTACAGTAAAAATTTGATAATTTACTTCGATTTATAACACATGATCATAAAATGTTAAATATAATCACACCGAGCACAACACTTAGTATTGATCCGTTGAAATGAATTTAGTGCAACAAAACTGTTTATATGTACCTATATGTAATATACTCGTATATATTATAATATAACACTTAAATAGGTACACGCATACATATATATATATATATATATATATATATATATATATATATATATAAAAGGAAATATAGACACTATATTACACCTATAAAAAGATCAATGAATTTATTTATACGTATTTCGGAGACCACTCGTAAAATGTAGTCATTATCACATTGATTGTTGTAAAATGACAGACTCATCAGTGCGGGAATAATAATGTTTTGTTTGTTCTTCGTTCATCAACTTTTCGCAATCAATCATCTATAGCAAAACTATATTCAATATAGTTCCAAACAATGAGTAACGATGACAAAAACATAAATCGAAGAAAAAAAATTAAATTATTATAGTTCACTTTTCGCCTAAAATTATTCTCATTAAAAAGAAGAAATAATTAGGGCTGGTGTAATGGTGCGTTAATAGTCACAAAAATGTACTAAACAGTCTTAAAACAGTACAATAAAATACAAAAATGACTTCAAACATTCAATAAATGAATTAAAAATAAAATGATCATACATGATTTGAAAATTAAAAAGAAAAAAAACTATTAGAATTATCGTGTTTTAATTATTTTTACTTTTTATTTTTTTCAAAGTTTCTTATTGATTAAATAGCTTAATATTTTTAAGTGCAAAAATGTCATTAGTTTAAATTTATTTGACAGAAATATACATCTATGTCTAACAAACGCAATCTTTCTCATTCGTCAATTTCGCCAAAAGTTGGCGATAAAAAATCAAAAATTGTCGTTACATCTAATCGGTTTGTCGCCTTGTGCTTCGATGTTTCCAGTGACAACGTATTCAACACATCCACCAACAGTGCGACAGTTTGCTTGAAAAACCGGGTCCTGCAAAACAATATATCGAGCAGCCGACGCTCGATAAACAAGACGTCACCGACTTACATCCACCGATTTACATCTCCAACATCTCAAATTTCTCCTTCTTCACAAATGAGCTAACAAGGTTGACCGGTCCAAACGCATTTACTTGTAAGTCCACTAAATCATTTCTGATCGTATATCCTAGAGGCGTACTCAACACAACACTATTTTAACTCATCTCGAAGAAACTGATGCTAGTTTCCATACTTTTCAAGCTCAGGCTAATTGCTCATTCAGAGTCGCAATAAGAAATCTCCACCATTCCACATTATGTACGAAAATTTCTGTCGCCTTGTCGGAAGAAAGACATCGGTGAAACAAGTCATCAGTGTCAAAAGTAAAAATAAATGCGGTCTCCTATTATTTTTTGTTGATCTAAATCATCAGAATAACAACAATGATATTTTTAATATCACTTCTCTACTTAATACTAAAGTTATAATCGAGAAACCTCATTTGTCCCATCGTGGTCCACCGCAGGGCCACAATTGTCAATCCTATGGCCATACCGATAACTACCGTCACTACGACTCTAGATGTGTCAAATGCAGCGAAGGCCATCGCTCCGAGGACTGTACGAAGGATCGAGCTAGTCCAGCCAAATGCGTGCTCTGTTCGGAAGCACACACGGCCAACTTCAAAGGATGCCGTGTTTATCAATCTGTTACCAAAAAACGCGATAAAGTTCCCACAAGGGTCTTGTCAGTCACATATAAGCCCCCGTCCAGTCACACCCGATGCAATGAAGAATGTAAGACTTACGCAGAAGCAACTGTGGGCAACTCAAATAATTTAAATTGTGAACCTATTTCCAATATTATATCCCAATTTGTTACGTAACTCAATTTCCTCATTACACCTTTAATTTCGCTCTTATTAACTCTATTAAATACATTGCTTTCTAAGAATACTTTATCTACTTAAATGCACGTGTTCGCGAAATCGTAAATATTCAAATTTTGTTGTTTTTAATTATTTTAATTTTAATTGGATTACGATAAAATTTTCTCCTTTTTTATCATTATTTGTATTAATCATAATTATCTTTATGATGTCAAATTAATCCTAATCTTATTGTATACTATGTAATTGTCGAACTGTAATAGCTGTAGCTGAAAGTTCTTAAATAAAAAAAATAAAAAATAAATAAATAAAATAATAAAACCTTAAATTAAAATTAAAAATAAGTAATTAGTACTCGTAAATCTATATATAAATAAATAAACAAATAGTTTATATATTGTTATGATATGTAACAATATAAAATGCATAATGTATATAAATATGTATAAAGCACAGAGAAAAATAATTAATTTACATTAAATAATTACATAATATAATATATTTGTTTGATTATACTCACAAGCAATGCATTTGGGATTTTGATTTTTTTCTTTGTTGTTGGGCTTAGTAGCATGGCGACACGAATGCGTCTCAACTTTAACTGCAGCCTGGAAGAGTAAACAAAGAAATTTTAATTTGGTACTGAGTTATTATTCGCCTAAAATATGACTATAAGTCCGTTGTTTGCAGTTAATAATTACATAGAATCAATCAGTATTTAAAATTTTAAAAATAATAGCGTTAAATTTCTACCAGTTTCAAATCATGACATTGAATGTATTATATTTTCGATAATTATAAAATATATTACAGTTTAATAATAGACATCGATAAAAAAGAGATATGAGTCACTTTTGTTTTGGCAGCGTAAATTGGTCCAAATAATTTGTTAAAAGTTGTTTACGTATACATACATAATATATATGTAAATTAAATTCACCAATTTATTTCCTGTTCTTCTTTTAAGTCAACATCCATTCGTCTGGTTTGAAGCAATTCTCCAATCATCTCGATATTCTGCTTTCCTTTTCAGGTCATGATAAGATGCTATACCTACGTCTTTTTGAATTTCTAAATGTATTTCCTGTAGCATTCTACAAAGCTATTTATGTATACGGTTTATTTATTATTCTATTTTTCTGTTGAACAGTTATTATTAGTGCGTTGTAAATATGGATAGTTAAGGTTTTTAAATACAACCATATTATTTTATACATTTATGTTCAAACACTTTTATTGAAATTAAAAAATTCGAGAAAAAGAGAGAGAAAAGTTAATATATAATAAAATACAGAAGCTATGTTATGCTCATAAAACAATAATGAGTTAAAATTACGGAGTATACATAATTAATTCATTTTTATTTTTTATACTCATCGTTACAAACTGTGTTGTTTTAAATAACAATTACGTAAAACCCTATCTCACTTCATTCTTTAATCAAAGTTGCAGAATAATATGCATTACGGAATTGAAATCAAATTTTTTTTTACGGAGAATAATTTAAACTACCACAGTCTTAAATTATAATACATTTGATTACGTATGAGTTAATCATTGATTGAATATCGACAGGGTAAATTTTTACCAAAAAAATCTATTTATAATCTAGAATGTTTAGAATATGATTTTCCATAATTTGTAACATAATTGTATGTGCATTTAATGTTTTTAATTTAATTGAAAAATCGGGTTATTATATGTTTTATAAAATTAATACATTATAATGTACTTGTTATAACTGTTCATATTTAGTAGTTATTAAATTTGAACAGTTGTACAATAATATCATTTAAACACAAATATTATTATTATATTGACCAAACGACAATTATGTGAATGAAAATAAAGTATGTATTGTTTTAATTTTCTCAAAGAATTCAATATAATACTCGAATGTTTATCAAACCAATAAAATATTAAAACGTTGGTTGTATTTTATCAACATCATGGGTAGAACATGGAACGAATTCGGTTCTGTATAAAAAAAAAGAAAACAATTTATGGTATTTCGAAAAATTAATTAGATGCAACACTGTGAAAAACAACTTGAACCAATGTGTTAAAAAAGATGGAAATATGATTTTTAGTAATTTCAAATTAATATTATTCAATACCTTTTTTACTTTATATTCTCGATCGGATATCGTAGACAATTTTAACGAACACCGAGTACGATTCACGTATGTTCATTAAAGCGTTAGTTTAAAACAATCAAATATGTACTTTATTTTCAAAGAGATAATATTGAGATTTTGACGTTGACGTCATCATCGTATTACTCGTAAATGCCTTGTGAGTTACACTGGCGGAACGTATTCTTGCAAGATCGGTTGGTTTTCGTTTACATATTATTATTAATGTATTTTTACAATTTTCTTTTTTTTCTGCAAACGGAAATCGGTTGGTGTTACAACCAAACGACATATCGTGCAAACAATTTAATTCGGTGGTAAAAATGAAAAAAACAAAAAAAAAATTCAAACATTTTAACACATTTCGTGTCATACGGTGGAATAGCTATTAGAGGATACAATTCTCTTGAGATATTGAACTGAGAACGGTATATTATATGGCTGGCGAGTAACAGAGCCGATTTGTATGTTACGTGAGTGGAATAGTATGACTAACGAGAAAGATGCAACGCCATGTTTGTTATGGATTAATGAAGTACTTGTTGGCATGTAAAAAGTTTCATTGGTTTTTCTACTTAATACATGTTTTCTTGTGTATTTTTTCTTCTTTTCGGTTCACATTTTTATTTATAAATAATAATTCAATCTGATTTTTCCCTTGAATATTTTTGAATTTCAATATTTTTATCAGCCGAAATTAATTTTTTTTACCTAGAACATGAATACTAAGTATCATCGACCCCCCAGCAATGATTTTATTAAGTGTAGTATACGTTCTCAATATTTAGATTAGATTTTCCTATGTTATAATAGATTATTGGCGTTTATACTAGAGGTCTCGTTTGAAAACGTGAATTAATATGTACGTGAACATGGAGCCCGTGTTCACGTGAATGGAAAATTTACAATCACGTATATTTAATACATGTGAATTTACTGTCCATTTTCACGTGAATTAATGTTATTCACGTATTCACGTGAAATAGTGTTATTCACGTATTCACGTAAAATAGTGTTATTCACGTATTCACGGGAATTAGTGTTATTCACGTGTTAATGAATACACCGCACGACCGTAAGGACATACAGTAACTGGCCTTTATGTAAAGCGATTGTCGATTGAATCTGATTATTATTTAATTTTGTTATAAGTTAGGTATCTACACTTCATAATATTAAATAAAATGAATACTTATCATCGATTTATTGTTTACTATCGCAATATGTTTGTATGTTCGTACATACCGGTTTAACACTCTTGTTATAATAGGCAGTTAATTTTATCAATAATAGATAAATTCGATTAACAACAGAAATTTTATGAAACATGAGCACAGTCAATATTGTTCCATTTGAAGAATATTTTTCAAATATTACTTTTCATACTTTTTTTTGCGAGTTAATAATGGGTAAACAAAGAAGTTGGGTATGGGATTACGCAAAACGAAAAGGGGATAAAGCATTGGCTAAACTTATTTCTATGAACCAACTACCTCTGTCATTTTGTTCAAGCTTTGGATTCCGTCAATTTATGGCCGTCGTAGAACCAAATTATAAAATTTTGAAAGAGGAAGCATTAAAAAAAATACTACATTTTTTTAAGTCAACTGTTGAAAATAAAATACAAGAAAATTTAAATTCTGTCCAAAGTGTAATATGCACAACAGTTGCTGGTCTTCATTGGCCCAACATTCTTATATAACCATATCTGCACATGTCTTCTTCTTCTACTTCGTCTTCCTCCCAACTATTTGGGGTCGGCCACCCTTCTCCTACACCTTCACTTTACTCGGTCAATCACATCTCCTCTGCACACACCGACAACCCTCATGTCATTCTCCAAAGTCTCCAACCATCTCTTTTTTGGTCTTCCTCTTTTCCCTTCAACATCCATCTTCATAACCATTCTTCCTGCATTCGTTTCCTCTCCCCTCATCACATGCCCAAATACACATGTATTAAATAATAATTGGTCTCCGGTGTAATTTACATTAACTACTGAAGAAATGGAAGAACGACATACAGCTTTAAATATATCTGAAAAATTAGAAAATGTATTCTCCGAATGGGAAATTAAGGATAATTAAGGAAATTAAGGATAATTAAGGAAATTAAGGATGTATAAACTTTATACACACATTACGCAGACAAGAAATAATTAGATAATATTGGATTTTTTTATATTTCAACCACATACGTCTTATTAAGCGATTAGTAATAGTATAATAATTACGACATTTCAACGTTATTTTTATATGGTGTGCCTAAATCTATTGAAATTTAATAAAATTATCGAACATCCAACATCATATGTTGAGTGTTTAGATTCAAATTATAAATGAAATTTGATAAATAAATATTAGCAAGAGTTATGACACAAATTAGAACACACATCAAAAATATTACTATCATTTGCGATTTCGTAGCCGAATAAACATGTTTCCATCATGATGTCCAGAGCTTTTTTCAACTCGTATAAGTATAATCCACATACTTGATATAAGTTTTATTTTATTAGTTTTCATTTTCAATCTTTTTTTTTTTTTTGGAAAAAAATCCCAAAAGAAAAATAAATTGTTGATATTTTTCAATTTCCGATTAAACGGGCTATATTTTATCATAGCCAGCGGTGGCTTATAGTCCAAACGAGTCCTAGAGAAATCAATTTTTGGAAAAGACGATAAAGGGAACACACGAAGAAGGAAATCACTTCGCTTTGTCGTTGCAATAAACGTTTTCATTTTACCCTTAGGAAGAGTTGGGTTCATTAAACTATACTCGATAGAATAGCCGTCGAGTGGTGATTATCATTGAATTTTCCCTTTCTGTCTCTGCCTTTTTATAGAAGATATATATATATATATATATATATATATATATATATATATATATATATATATATATACATATACATGTCGTTCTATTGCAGGAGAATTTTCTAATGTCCCTCGAGCACCTGTAACTGGACTTAAGATTATTACATTTCGAAAAACTACTCGGGAGACCGAAACATTTTCTATAAACTATTTACTTCTGTAGTCTATATATAGAGGTGTATAAGGTTCTATTAATATCTCCTCTGAGAATTTTTAAAGTTAACATAGCCATAAAAGTTGTCTTTTTTCACAGTACGAGTACTTTGACAAAGTAACAGTGATTTTTTTCTAGTATTTCAAGTACTTTGGGATACTAATGGCTCCATTATTTTAAACGATATCATTTTACAACAAAACTGCTAAGACAATGGAAGAAAAAAACAAAAAAAACTGCAATTCACTCAAACTCTCCGGGGAATTAAGTACACATGCTTTTCCTTTAGTTTGTTGATAATGCAAACTTAACTAAACGTTTAGCTTGCTAAACCCATCTTCAATGGTTGTGATGAATTATGAGAATTATTAAGCCATGGGTGATTAAATTATGACGATTAAATTTATAAATTTAAATTATGAGTATTATATGTCTTCGAAGATATTTAAATATGAGTTATTTATATTTATTAAAATATGTCACTTGTTTACACTCTTTATATGACATTTGAATACCTCGAACTTAATGCATTTTTCTGATTATTATAATATTTAAAAATAAATTGCCGTTTTTATTTAAAATATTAATATAAACCAGTAACATTTTTAAAAAAAAAAAAATATACTGTAATGCAATACATGTTCTAAAAATAAGTACATATACTTATAAGAATTATGTACATTTTTTTATTTAAATATTTTCTTTAATTAAATATTAAATCATTTTTTATACATATATAGATTTATATAAATTATCCTCCTAACTCTTGTTATTGTTATTATTTATATTCATATATTAATGATCATCTCAACTAAAGGATAAATAAAATAATATTTCATACGTCTATGAAAATATTATTATTTTAACAGAAGGAAATCATTTTATTTAAGTATAAAGGTTTACTACCTCTTATTTGATAACAGTTAAAGGTTGGTTATAAATTAATCTTAATTAGTTTAAAGTTAATGTATTTTCGTATATCTAATGCTGCGATTAATTTCACTTCTCCTTAAATAATTCATATAAACTGTTTACAGGCTGATAACTATTTATGCACAGATGTTCAAAATGTAAATGTGATTAAATAATTAGGCTTTATAGTTGATGAAAAGTTGTCTAATTAACCACGTCAAACTTTATAAGAACACGTGAAAACTTTGATTCGCAAGTAATTTTATATAATTATTAGTATAATCAATGCATTAAGATGTATGTTAGGCTTACATTTTTTAAGAATGATGCACTTACACCTCTCTCAATCTATAGTGCATAATGCGTAATAGCATTTTGGATGAAACGTATTGTATACATATATTTGTTTAGTTAAGTAGTGTTTTTTACAAAAATAATACTATGGAAGCCGATATGCCCGATATTGGCAAACCCCAAGAACAATTTATGTAAGGGTTTTGATGTTCTAAGTATTTATTACCATAACATGAATATAGCTAGTACGCGTTTAAAACCACATGATCACTTAAATAGTGTAATGCCTAGTTTACACGATACATACTAATGACAATTACTATTTGCCACTCACACTCGCACATTGTGTGTAAACAGTAAAAATAGTGTTTAGTATTAAAAAAAAACCAGGAGTGCAAATTAATGGTAAAACTGTTCTATTTACTAATGACAAGTAGCTCATATACCTCCTCTGCGACTCTGCTCCACTCGCGGTTACAATATGTAACCGTATCTCATGATAGTATTTGTGCTTAGTAGTGACCAAATATAAAAAAATATAATTTAATTACCTACCGGTTCACTTGTTTTATTATATTCAAATTCAGTTTGTTGCATATTTTATATCATAATATATATTTGTTATTTAAATATTTTTTAATTTTAATATGCAGATCAAATTAGTGATGAAACAATAATAAGGTTTCTGTTGCATTTTAAACAATGTGAATATCTATGAAATACTTAACATGTTTCATACAAATACCGAAAAAAGCGAGAGGTATCCTTTTAAAAATTGTAGACGGAATGGCTTTACCTATTTTAAATGTTACTGAAATGAAAAATAAAATGTGGAACTTGAAATCCACTTATTGTCAAGAAAAAAAAAATCAAAAATCTAAATTGTCTGGAGTAGTGTACAGTGTACAATACACAAATAGTTTTATAATTGGTGTGACCGCTAGATAATTAGTGAAAGTGAAAATTACTAATGACAAGTACTACGTATCGTGTAAACAAGGCATAATAATAAAAAAATAATTCGGAAAAATTAGTATAATGCATATTAAATTCAAGGACTACAAGGAAAAATGATAATAGTAAATATTCCTAAGCTGTTTAATATTGTAGTTTTAAAATTTCAGAATTCACAAAGTCAAGAGATAAAGTTCGAAATAATTCAATTGATTTATAATTTTAAAATTTTAAAAATTCAAAATTAAATTTACTTTTTAAAATAAGTGACAAAATTATATAATTATTAGATATTTTTATTTTTTTACTATTATCGTTTTTCCTCGTAACTATTCAAATAATTCAAATAAAACATTTAAGATTGATTTAAAATAAATAAAATTAATAAAATTTTATATTAATGAAGTGATTTTTGACAGTATTCGGTTTTTATAATACACATTCGGCTCTGATCAAATTATTTGCATATCATCTAAATATGTACACGTTTAAGAAAATCATATTTATATTTACATAAAAACATGCCATAGAATTTTATTTTATTATATAGGTATACAATTTTTAAAATGAATTTTTTTTCATGTGGTTTCAAAGTTTTATTAGCATTAAAAAGTATTCAGTTTTTAATGATGAATAGATAATATTTTTAAAAAATTATATTTTTTCATCAAAATTAGATTATTTTTAGGTTTCAAGTGAAACTATGTTTTTCTTTGGATATGATATATAATTTTGTGAATAAGCAAACATATCTTAGATACTTAGGTTTAATATAATTCTGACATACAGTAGTTGTTCATTAATTACATTATTGTTTTACAATACAATAACATAAACAACGAGAAAACTAATAAAAATATATAAAAAAAAGAAAGTATATTCATAGTATTTCAATTTTTACATAGATTTTCGATCCATTTTAATTAATTCATAACTTTTCAATCGTTGATAGTATATCTATATATCTCTATTTGATGTTTCGAGAACTAATTTTATAAAATATATGTTCAGGACATTACTTGATTTAATAGAATATAGTTGAAGTCATATCGTATTTAAAATGTGTACTCAACATAGATATAATATATGTAGTTGAACCGAATTAACTGAATACACGTACATAGTGTATTATTAAAGAATACGAATTAAAAACAAACAAAACTTTAGAAACGTTTGCCACAAACCAAACAATTATTTTAATTTATGATGTACAATGATTACGCCTAGGTTTCACTTTTATGCAAACAGTTGTAAATATATTATTTTAATGTCCGTGTCATAAACTCATAAGTACTAAAAAACAAAAATAGATTATTTATTTTTATATTGTTAATATGACGTCTTGTCCTATATTATACGAAAAACAATACGAACACGATATACTCATATAATGTGCAATAGCATTTACGTTTGTCGAATATTTTGTAAAAATAATTCATAATGAATATGACAATGTGAACTTTAGGGAGAATTGTGTAGATTAAGACACTATTCAAAATGCTTGTAAAATATTTGATATTATATTTCGTTAGCATTTTGATAACACCTGTATTAATGAAGGATTGGTCTAACTTACAGTCTCAAGTGTATGAAGATGATACAAAATTGGTAAAATTTATGAACACACAAAATAGGACGCTGTTAGCTCTTGTTTGTTAGCTTGGAAATAGTAAGACAATAGAAACTGTATCATCGCATCAATATTTAGATCCATGTTTGAAAAAAAATTGATTATTCATGTAATTGTAGGACGATTACCTAATATTAACTACTACCTACATCGCTAAGCACGATTAATGAGAAAAAAATCGAAAATAAAAACAGTATAGACATTTTAGTTTTTGGAAAAGTTACAGAACACGACGTAATTTAGTTTGATTTACATGTATAATTAAATAATTAAGTTCGTCGTATCTACAGTATACAGTGAAAATAGTAACACATTTGGTGGTTATCTATAATTTTACTATCCATATCATTTGTGGCAAGACCAAATAAAAGTTTTAACCTTATGTATATTTTGCAAATTCAATTTTGATAACTCAATCAAATTTGAACTTGTCGACAGAAGTTAATTTTTAATTCAAACGTTTAACTATGGTAGTTATTCAGTGAGTTACGCTATGATCACCGGTTTATATAATCAACCGTTTATTGGAATCAAAAAAGAAAATCCTAAACTAAGTAGTATGTTCCTAATGTCAAATTGACTTTTTATTTGAATTACAATGTACCGGATAATTTAATCATTTTTATGAACATTCCTACCGTTTTATTTCAAAATGTTTAATTTATAAAACCCATTTTATTTTTGAACTTATCAGTGTGTCAGTGTATCGTACATAATCTACTCATGTCATTTGATTTAATGTTGTTCGTGATCAAACATTTTTATTAAATGTCGAGAAAAATTTGTAATAAAAAAAAATAAAAAAAATACGGGTTCGTTTAGATAAGTTATTTAAATTATTTAAATTAGAAGGATCTCAAGTGCAATTGAAAAAAGATAGTTTTAGATTCTGAGTGATGCAAAGGATTTTATGGTTTTACAATAATATAATAAAAATTTTTTAATTTTTTTCTGTAACCACTTTAAAAATACTGATTCAAAAGTTTCGAAATCATTCTATGTTGGTACTTTAAGGAGGTAATTTTTGCAAAATCTTAATCTCAGTTGTGAGGAAAAGCTGCCCAAAAACTGAGTTAAAAGTTTAAAATACGCTGTAGACGATATTTACACTTTTCAGATTTTAGTTTATTATTCGTAACTTCAAAAATAACGTGGATAGAAATTTGAATTTTGTATTCAATACCAAAGAAATTTTTTTCATATTAGACAAAATTTAAAAAAAAAAATATGAGCACTTTTGGTTTAAAAATATAACTTTGAAAGTACCTCCTTTCTTGAAAGTTTTAATTTAATACAATTTTTATATTTTAATATTAAGACTTATGTTACTTACATACCTAAATGCTAATATCACCTTAATCATAAACTTAACTTATGATATTGAAAAAATTTAAGAAACGTTAATAACGATTTTATTTTTAAGTGTTTAAATAAATTATTGTATGTTTTTTAGTATTTCTACATCAAATTTCTTTTACAAAAAAAAAAAAAAAAAATGGTCCATTTAAATATAATTAAATTTTAGATATCGACAAAATAATAGGTTTGAATATTTTATTATAAAAAATTTCATCAAGAACATTTTAAACAAGTTGATAAAAAAGTGTAACTTATTAGACTAAAAATGGTAAAATATGCAAACGGTTTATTTTTAAATTAAGCTTTGCTCAAAACCGTTTTGTAAAAGAAATAAATTATTATTTCTTTAAACCTATATTTAACCCATAACCATTATTCAGTCCGAGGATCAAAGGAACGGTGGTCGAACTTCCTCCACCATAATTTTTAAATTTATTTTCAGTGCAATTTTTTTTTAATTTTTTTTTATTTTATTTTAAGTATATGTAAATTATAGAATCATAAGAAAAAATGTTTTATGGAATCAACCGGTTTATATAATCAAAATTACCCGAAACAATGTAGTCACTCAATGAAGTATTTAGTTTTATTCAATACGAACTTCGTCGTATTTGAAATTCGAAATAAACTTAACGTGCTTAATTGCATTGAGGTCTAAGTATATATATTCATATGTACTATAGCTGTAGTACTTTACCCGTATCAAACGTTCATAAACGGCTCTAAACAATATACTTCACGATATGCTCCACATTTGCACTATATTGTATACACATTGGACACGAATACAATGTCATGTGTTTGTATATACTGTATTTACGGCGCATTCAAAGCCATAATAATATTAAAAAAAAATATCTATTAAATATTTATTGTTTCTTGAAATTATACTTACACTATGTGAAATTAAATTGTTTTATTTTAAGTAAGTTTAAAAATTATCTACATAACAAACGTTAATAACATTTTTACAGTATGAAAAATTATGAAAGACAATATACGTTTTGGCCACATAATCGTTAATTATTTTGGCTGTATAGACGATCAATAGTTTGATAAACCTTTTTAAGGTGAAAACTGGACTTTGTATATAAACAGAAACCATCCATCCAAACGATTGGCATTTTATTTTATTTTGTTATTTTATTTTTATTGGCATTTTTGTGGTTTTGTCTGTCATATATTTTTGACTCTATATTTGAGTACAATATGATTTCTGTAAATATATCATATTTCTTTATACATTCAATATATCCATTTCATTTCCGTAACCGCTCATTCAATATTCATACATGCGATATTGTATCATGTTGTAATAACTATTCATAACCATATATCTTTATTCGTCTTTTTCTTCGTCACCTATTTTCTTCATTTAATCATTATTGTCAAGTAATAAAGAAGATGTATTCGGTCTGCATTGCATGTATAGTTTAAGTGTTGAAAATATAATATAATAACAATAATCAAGTGCTCAACAATTTAAATAAAAGGGGATGAAAACAAAAATATACTATGTATAAATACAAATACAATACTAAACTAAATATAATATGTAAAATATAGCACGAAGGACTTTTTCCTCGTCACAATTACATTATTACAATATTACACATATTCTTTATTCATGTCATTATTGAAAGTTATAGGGTGATATATCTCCCATATCCTCTTCCACCTTCCTAAGAGAACACCCATGTATTAGATGACGTCGTGTAATAGACATGATAATATTATATTGTTCTAGACAAACGAAAAAGTAAAAAAAAATGTCATTACAATTTTTTAGTATATTTTC